>QLTV01001726.1:764494-783048 GCA_003457575.1 Thermophis baileyi
ATGTTAAAGAAATCAATTTACATAGTCAAAGTCTTGTTGATTTTTAAGGTGGATTAGATTGATAGTTTTTTTTTCTAATTAGATTCTCCCCTTCCTGCTTCCATATATATATAGCATTTAGAAGAGTGTAAGGTAGAATAACCTTTTTCTCTGATTTATTTATCAGTAAATATATATATATATATAAATAAAATGCACACACGCGTGCACACACACACACATCTTTGTTAAAAGATATATATCTCCAATATTATTTTTATAGAACATGTCAACAGTTGACCTGAAATATTTGAGGGGAAAAAGAAAGCACACTCAATATGTGTTTTAAGTATGTGATGTTATCTAGAAAATTTTACCATTTAATAGCAATAACATCCACCTTATATTATGTAAGCTAAAAAAAGTATTAAAATCTATTGATACTTAAATACATTTTTGAAACTCAAGGAACTGAACAACTATACATACAGCAAGGAGATATGTAATTTTTTTCTATAGAAAAATAAGGCACTGGATTTTTTTTTCCTGGAATTTTTGTCCTCCCCATGCAAATATATTAGAATGAGCTTTGTATTTGCTTAAGTTTTTATTTATTTTCCCCTGGACTCTTCCCCTTGACTTTTTAAATTTTTACTCCCTTTTTGCTTGTTTCTTTGATACAGGCAATCGTTGGCTTTAAACTATTAACATGATAATTGGAGTTTGGTAGGCATATCACTTCTTTCTAAACGCTGCCTTAGACATTTCAAATGAATCAGATTATAAAACTGCCTGTGGAAATAATATGTGATATTGAGATTGGATTCGCTTTTTTTTTCTCTGAAGCTTCTAAGAAAATGCATTCTACAGATGAGCCGTCCAGTCGTCGAGGGCTCTCTTGGGAGTCCCCCCTTTGAGAAGCCAAACATTGAGCAGGTAAGATGCTGTATTTTTGCAGATGTAAGATGTTAGCCTGATGTTAAAGTCAAGTCTAATTCCCATTGCCTTGTGGGTGGGGGGCAACAGGCATCATGAAGAAAGCATCTAGCCTAGCGGTCTCAGTTGACATGAGTGAAAAACCCAGACACTTAAAAAAATAGTCAGTAAAAGTACAAAATAAATGCAAATTGATGAGCTATAATAATTTTGTCCTACTGCTAAAAATACCTGCTATTTCTGATTTTTACTTCCAGGGTGTCTTAAACTTTGTACAATATAAGTTCAGCCATCTACCTCCTAAGGAGCGACAGACCATGTTTGAGCTTTCTAAAATGTTTCTTCTTTGCCTAAACTATTGGAAGCTAGAAACGCCATCCCAATTCCGCCAACGCTCCCAAAATGATGATGTGGCAACATACAAAGTCAACTACACGCGGTGAGCCTAGGGAACAAGGAAGAAGGGAGAGCAAAGGGAGAATAAAGCTATACTTTTTGCCACCATTTGCTTTATAGATCTAGTTTTTGTTCAACACGTATATAATGGTGATTTGGGAGGGCTTTTAGCAAATGCAGAACACAGTACTTTTTTCCCTAGGAGGGAAAAAACCTTCAAACTCCAGAAACTATTTTCTTTGTGTAATATAGAGACGAGGAACATTGGAACATCCTGATTTTGTTCAAGTACACGAGTTTATTGGGAGTTGTGGTTCAGGAAAACCTAGAAAGTTACTACTAAGTTGACTTACAACAGTCCCCCATTGACTTTGCTTGTTAGAAAGTCGCAAAAGGTGGTCCCTTGACCTTGGGACATCGCAACCATCATAAATATAAGTCAGTTGCCAAGCGTCTATGACAGGTAGTCCTTTTGTTACAGCCATTCATTTACTGACCATTCAAAGTTACAACAGCACTGAAAAAAGTGACTTCTGACCATTTTCCACACTTACAACCATTACAGCATCCCAGTGGTCATGTGATCAAAATTCAGACGCTTGGCAACTGACTCATATTTATGACGGTTGCAATGTCCCATGGTCATGTGACCCACCTTTTGTGATTTTCTGACAAGCAAAGTCAACGAGGGATGCCAGATTCACTTAACAACTGTGTTACAAACTTAAAAGCTGCAGTGATTCACTTAGCAAGTGTGTTAAGAAAGGTCATAAAACGGGGCAAAATTCACTTAACAATTGTCTCATTTAGCAGCAGAAATGTTGGGCTCAAGTGTGATTGTAAGTTGATGACTACTTTTTAAATCTACTCCCACCAGTCCCCAGTGGATATTATCAGTTATGGAGTCATATTGTACTCTCTGCCCTCAGATCTCTTACCTCAAACTAGTCTTTGCACGATCCTCGGTGCCTTAGATTCCTGCTTGCTTTTTCCCTCTTACTACTCACACCTCATGCTTTTCCAGGTGGTTGTGTTACTGCCATGTTCCCCAGAGCTGTGACAGTCTTCCACGTTACGAGACCACCCAGGTGTTTGGGCGCAATCTCCTCAAGTCCACTTTCACGGTTACTCGCAGGCAGCTGCTCGAAAAATTCCGAGTGGAGAAAGATAAGCTGGTGCCAGAGAAACGGACCCTCATTCTCACTCACTTCCCCAAGTAAGGGAAAATTTCAGAAAATGATAAGAGACTGTGTAGGAAAGGAATATAAAAAAAGGCTTTTTTAGATGGATGAAGCCTAGCTCTTTTTGAGATGGTCAATTAGTGCAGAACTGTGTTATTTTAGGTTGTAAGGGAAGGCATATGCAACAGTCGCAGGATTAATAATCTTTATGGATCCACTTTATTTTATTTTATTAGCTCTATTAGATAGCTTTCATTCAATTAGATTAGCTTTGAAGGGCTTCCATAAAGCAAAATTTGGTTTTGCGTGTGTGTGTGTTCTGTCTGTATATGTAACAGGTGAGAAACCACTGACCTTACAGTTCCTGCTGAACTAAAACTCCCAGCATTTCTCATCATTGGTCATTTTAATTATGGCTACTGGGAATTGTGATTCAACATCATCTGAAATACTTCAAATATCATGTTCCTGTCATATATAAGAGCCCAAGGTTGCAATGTGCATTTTAGCCTCTTATTATTATTTTGTTTTTTTTGCAAGCCAGCTATATAAAGTAGAGTATGCTTACCTGCACTTTTTAGTGGAGAGAAGGAAGAGGCATCGCAGCTTATAAAACCTACCCACTGCTGGTTTCTGAAGTAAGATTTGAGATAGTGAATTAGGCACCATTGAGTTGGGTTCATTTCTGTTTACTGTATGAATAAGTACTGACCTGTTTTTAATAATAAAGTAGGATTTGAATGCCAATAAGTTGACATTAATTTAATTGGATTTCTGTGCTGATTTCTTTCCAATTCATATCCAGATTTTTGTCAATGCTAGAGGAAGAAATCTATGGGGAGAGCTCCCCAATCTGGGAAGCTGACTTCACTATGCCTGCAACTGAAGGGGCTCCACTTGTACCCCGGCCAGGTATGTAATATTCCTTTTAACTAAAGTGGTGCTTGTTGGTATAGCTGTAAAAGGTATCAAACTGAAAACTGCTGTATAGTTAATTGAAATGCTCGTTTGTCTGCCTTAGTAAAGCTTGCTCTGATTGACAGGCATTGTCTGAGATGACAGCCAGAGATACTCCTCAGCTCCAGTGATCTGGAGGTTTAAAGTAGGGGTCTTTTGCATGCAAAACAGTCTCTACCCCAAAGTGTTTGATTGTTGAGCTACAATGTTTTATGTCCCTTCTCCTCCGATGAAGTATAACGTACAAAAACAGTTGTCATATTTATGGCAATGGTTCAACTCCTGCAGGTTTCAGTTGTATGAATGAGATCCTTCGGTTTCATCAATCTTCTTTTGCATAGAAAGATTTAAAAAAACAAACACACTGCAAACCAGGTAGCTTAGAGTGCAGGAAAACACATCTCACCATCCAAGAAACTGCTTTTAGCCATCTTGAATTCAAGACTGGAGAAGCCCTGCCATTCCTAAACAAGATCAATCAATTGAGATATGAGAATAGACAAGTTTCCCAATAGAAATTTATTATTATAGTTAACACATCTCTTCAAAGTTTTCTTCCTTTGGTAGTAGATTGCGATTTTATCCCTGGAAATAAATTAGAATTGTAGGGTGGATCACATGTTGAAGAAGGGGGACAATATATGTTTTTTTTAGGGAGATTTTGATGAAATCTCCAATCAAAAATTAAATTGAACCTGAAGGTAGAGTTCTGTCACCATGTTTGGGAGTCTGGAATGGTGGGGAGATTTTATAATGGTTTTGTTGACCTTGCACAAGTATGGACTTTGGCCACTGACCATAATTAGTTTTAAAGTAGTTATCAGTGTTCTATATGTTGTGTGTTTAACTTGTTTTCATTAGATTTAACTTGTTTTTATTAGATTGTTGTTCTGACTGTTGTGAGCTACCCAGTCACTTAGGTGAGATGGGTGGCCATACAAATAAAATAAAATAAGCTTGATCTCAGGACCTTCATCAATTCACAATAAGATTGTTGCAAGCACTGCATTGGATAAATTCATGTGTGCTATCCTGAGTTCCTTGCAGAAGGGATGGGATAAAAATGAAATAAGCTTTTGCGTGCAGAAGCTTGAGGAACTAAACAATCTCAACTGCGTCCGCAAGTCATAAAGCCTTCCTATTTTAATGCATACACTATCGCTGTCCCTTTGTCTTGTGTAGCTATCAGCACTGTTCCTGCAGCTAGCACTCCTTTGTTCAACAAATCTCTAAGCTGCAGCTCATCTCTGACATCTATTAATCTGGATGGGAGCTCACTGGATTCTGTGCCAGGTAAAATCCTTATGAGCAGCAAGGGAATAAAGCAAAAATCAAAATGTCTGAAAGAAAAGCTTAGTATAAAAGTCCCCATCATTTGAATGAATTTTATTAAAATTCTCTTTTCCTAAAGTGTTCTGTTAAACTTGGAATATTTTTTTATTCTTTTGTTTTTGTTTTAAAAGAGCAAAATATTAAAGTCCGAAGACTTAAAAATATGGAACCAAACCAGGCTAGTGTCTAGTATGATTTCTATAAACTATGGCTTCACCTCCCATATGCATTACATTTAGTTTTGATATTTTTGTGTACTATAGTTTTTTTCCCTCCCTCCCACACAGGTGAGAAAAGGAAGCTTCCAGAAAGTTTGACCCTTGAGGATGCAAAGAGAATTCGTGTGTTAGGTGATATTCCAATGGAGCTTGTTAATGAAGTGATGCTGACCATTACTGATCCGGCAGCCATGCTAGGGCCTGAGGTATAATTAGTTAATTGTCCCCGTTTTTATTTGCGTCATAAAACACTGCAAAATCAGTCTTCAATAGCTGCCCCACATATTGCATTGTGCAAATTACAGAATGTATTGCCAGATCCGTATTTTTTCCAGCCCCTATGCCAGGATCTTATTTTTTTTAAAAAAAAAATTTTTTTTTTTTGCTTTTTTTATAAAAAATATAACAGAAACCCCAGTTTAATTAACTTAAGTCTGCTAAATGGAGGTCTGCTAAATCAAGGTTTTAATTTTAAAGGTTATAACAATTTAAAAAAAAATTAAGTTATCTGTATAGGTTTAGAAGGATGAAAGTAATCCATATAGGGGATGAAACCTCCCCTATTCCAATAAATGTCAATCTACCTTTGACTCTATATTTTGCGTATTGCCTTTAATTCTTTTTTCTTTTTTTTTTACCAGAATGTTTCTTTTGCTTGCAGACTAGTCTCTTGTCAGCAAATGCAGCCCGGGATGAGACAGCCCGCCTAGAGGAACGGCGTGGCATCATCGAATTCCATGTCATCGGCAACTCACTTTCTCAAAAATCAAACAAGAAGATTCTCATGTGGCTGGTTGGGCTGCAGAATGTTTTTTCACATCAGCTGCCTCGAATGCCCAAGGAATACATCACCCGCTTGGTTTTTGACCCGTAGGTTTGGGAGTGCTATTAGAAAGAGTGAAGGTTGCGCCTTGGGTATCATGTGAACAAACAAAATGTTAAAAAGTTATGGTATTTATGTAGTTACCAAGCACATCTAAATTATTTTAAAGAAAGCAAAATATCTTTACAATCCCCAAGGCTTTTGAGCACCC
Source organism: Thermophis baileyi (assembly GCA_003457575.1). NCBI lineage: Eukaryota > Metazoa > Chordata > Lepidosauria > Squamata > Dipsadidae > Thermophis > Thermophis baileyi. The sequence continues at coordinate 770,528 of QLTV01001726.1, forward strand.
CTAATGTTTGGAAATTGAAAGTTGAAAAATTTGACACGCCCTAGTAAGTTCATGTACATGGCAACCATCAAGTCTTGAGTCCCTGGAATTGGGCTGATTATATGTAAACTAGTTCTAATAGGTTGAGGATAAAGGCTTATAAATGTGAATGAGAAATTGTCTGAATAAATAAAAAAATAATCAAGGGGACCTTGGAATCAAGATCGTGTATAAAATGTTTTCCCTAGCCATATTAGTATATAAAATGTTTCTCCTTTCAAAAATATACAGCTTTGCTTTATCTCTCTATCCCTCTGCCATGTATTGAACCCTATTTTCTGTAATTACATTAACCTTTTAGTAAACAGGATATACAGTAGAGCTTGAGATTTAGCTCTTTGTTCTCTGCAAAAAGGTTTTGTGAATTACAGCTTCATGAGCTGGAACCCCAATACTATCTCTTGGGAAGGCATTGGTTCTTTTATAAAAACAGTTGCAATGAGAGACCCAACTGTCCTAATCAAGTCCTAATTCTGTTTGCCCCAACTTTAGCTTCCATCATGAATACTCCATTGCACATACAGGTAGTCCTCGGCTTAAAAGCATTTTATTTAGTGACTGTTCGAAGTTACAGTGGCACTGAAAAAAGTGACATGACTTTTCACACATATGGCCTTTGCAGCATCCCTGTGGTCACATGATCAAAATTCAGACACTAGGCAACTGACTCATATTTATGACGGTGACAGTGTCCCGGGGTCATGTGATTTCTTTTTGCGACCTTATCACAAGCAAAGTCAAGGGGGAAGCCAGATTCACTTAACAACCATGTTACTAACTTAACAACCACAGTGATTAACAACTGTGGGAAGAAAGGTCATAAAATGGAGCAAAATTCACTTAACAAATGTCTCACTTAGCAACAGAAATTTGGGGCTCAGTTGTGGTCGTAAGTTGAGGACTATCTGTATTCTTACGGATTTTTTTTCACTGACCAAATGGGCATGCTTCCAAATGAAGTATTGGACTGCAGCCATCTGACATTATTATTATTTCATTTCAGTCAGCCAGATGTTCAGACTGGATCTGACATTTTTGTCTGCCTATTGAGTCCTTTCCAAGGATCTGGGGTAGGCAGATGTGGATGTTTGATGATTTGCAAGTCTTCATATTTTTGTTATCTTCTCCAGTTCTTTCTCTTCTATGCTGCTGTCTCCAGGTACTACCGTGTCCTCTATCCAGACTTTTTTGTCTTTCTTGTCAGCAACTGTTAAGCCTGGAGTGTTATGTGGCAGGTGCCTGTCTGTTTGAATTCTAAAGTCCCAGACCACTTTAAGGTCTTCATTTTTTATTACTTCCTCTATTTTATGGTCCCACTAGTTCTTTCTTGTAGGAAAATAGTATTTCTTGCAGATCTTCCAATGCATCATTGTAGCTACTTTGTCATGCCATTGTTTGTAGTCTTGTAGCAGCTAACCAGGTGATCCATTGTTTCTTCAGCTTCTTTGCAGAGGTGGCACTTTGTATCTGTCACAGTCTTCTCAATTCTGGCTTTGTATGTATTTGTTCTTAAGGGGTGGTCTTGGGCAGTCAAAATTAGCCCCTCTATCCCTTTCTTCTGCTTTCCTGCTCTTAGCCGTTGCCAGGTCTTGTTATTATCTGCTTTGCCTGCTATTTTTTTGATGTATTGGCTATGTCATGCTTTGTCTTCCCATCTCTCTTTTTTGTTCTTCATTTGGTATTTCTGGTAGGTCTATTTACTAAGCCTTCCTGGTATACTAGCTTTAATGCATTCTCTTCACTGTCCTACAGATATTCTTCCAATGCCCTTTTTTCTTTTTAAACTGTCTGATGTATTTGCAGCATTCTACGCCCACCTATTTTTCTTGGTAAAGTACACTTTGTCAGTGTCACTCGGAGTTTAAAAAGCATGATTCATTTTCATTATTTTTCTAGTCTTTCTATACAGGGCTTTTAGTTCTGCTTGAGTGCAGTCTGCTTTTTCAATGCCTGGAATTGCCCAGGTGATAATTGCCTTGATGGTATTTCCTCCCCTGAGTTTGGACGTTTAAGATCATCTTCATTCTCATGATATATTCATTTCTAACCTTTTTCTTAACTTCTGTGTGTTTGATCTTGTCAACTTGAAGGATGCCCAGCTATTTGTAGTGATCATCTTCATCCACTCTTGATATTATTTGCATCTTAATTCCTTCAGTTTTCATTCTGTTATAGGATTTGATGTGCCACACTCACTTTTTAATGGCACATTTGTCCAGTCCAAATTCTATTGCAAAATCTTGACTGTATATATGGATAGTGCTGAGCAGTGATTCTATTTCAGATGTTGTTTTTCCATACAACTTCCATGTAAAGGAGGCAGGATAACTTGAACTGAATTATTCAGTATTCTTGACAAAGGAATCAGTGAAATGACACACAATAGTAATGATAGTGAGTTTCCTTGGAAAAGCGGTCTCTTGATATTAATCTCTCCCAGTCTATCTCCATTGTCTAGCAACCATGTCTCCCATTGTGCCATGTATCTTCGCACAAAGCTTCTGACTCCTATTATTTCTAGGCAGTTGATTATCCAATCATGTGGCTTAAATGCCTTCTTGTAATCAATCCATGGTACTTTCAAGTTGACCTTCCTTGTCTTGCAGTTTTCCAAAATCATCTTGCCGATTAAGAGTTGATCTTTTATTCCTCTGCTGTTTGGGGAGTTTCCTTTCTGCTTAGGTCTAGATGCTGTTGGACTGCATCAACTACCACACCAGTTAGCAATTTGAAAGTTATTGGTAAAGTAATTTGCCTATAGTTGCCTGAGGCTGCCTCTTTTGATGGATTTTTCATTATCAACTAGGTTTTGCCACAACTTAGCCATTCTTCAATTTCATCTCCTTGCAGCATATTGATAAACTGTTTGGCAACAATAGATAGAATAGAATAGAATAGAATAGAATTCTTTATTGGCCAAGTGTGATTGGACACACAAGGAATTTGTCTTTGGTTCATATGCTCCAAGTGGATATAGACTAGTCAGATGTTTCAACCAAAATCCACGCAATTCATTTTCACCGATTCTTGATCTTCCTTGCCCCTTTCTCCACCATTTCTGCTGTTATTACAAGTTCTTTCATTTCATCTTCTTTTTTATTCTTATTCACCTCCTTAACCAAACTGCGTTCTTGTTATATTTCTTTGGATTATCCCATATCTTCTCCTAAAACTGTACTGTTTCTTCCTTGCTGGGTGCTGATTCACTGCAATCTTTCCATTGATAGATTGGGAAAAACATTTCTAATAGGGATTGAAATCAGACATTCTGCCTATAATTTGCAATTTGAGATTCATATCTGCTAACCTTTTTAGTTATAGCTGATATTTGCTGTTTTATTATTTCCAGTGCTTTCTTAATCTTCCTTGTTTCTGAGTGGTATTTCTTGATTAGATATTTTTGGGTCTTGTTCTTCAGCTTCTTTTCTTTTTAGCTTACTTGCATTTGATTTCAGCTTGCTAATCTTGTTTTCCAGTCTGATCTTACATTTTGATGGTGCACTTTTTTTTTTTTTTTTTTCTTCTTTGTTGATTTTGCATTCCAGGCGTTCCGTTATAACTGCAGCTGTTTTGTACATGAATTGGTTTGTTTCTTGCAGCGAGCTAGTGCTTATTTTTGATATTGCAATCAGTAATATTGTGATGTTTGTGCTGGCTCTTTCTTTGGAACAAGCTTCAGTCCAAGCAACCTTATTTGGTTGTTGTTGTGCTATTCTAGATGCTTAACTATTCTTTGCTTCAATTCTTCTACTTCTTCACTTAGAGGACTTTTCTCTTTCTGAGGCAGATGAGTGGGGTGCCTGATTTCTGAATGAAAATGATTATATAGCTGTGCTGGCTTCCTCTACTGCCAATTCCCCCTGGTTTGCCTCTGTAGTCTGAGTTATATCTGGCAAGGCTTTGATTTCTTTGCCCTTTGCACTTCTTTCAATTCTGCTTCTGTGAATATTTTATTTCATATTATAAATGGACGTTAATCTCTGTTCTGTTATTTCTGATTCGGGATGTTGTTTTTTCCAGAACGGATGCATTTGTTTCAAATATCCTTAATGGACTTAATATGTAATAACAGATCATTATTTCTTTGTTTTCAATCACTGTATATTTGCAATGGGTAAACACCTTTCCTTCTAGTATAGCTAAATGTCTATGGAGATTCTCAGTCATCCAGATCATGGTTGTCCCAAAGGTGCTTTTTTCAAGAGGCAACTGGACTTTCTGGTTTTTCTTTGAAGATGTTTCGCTTCTCATCCAAGAAGCTAAAGAAGCTTCTTAGATGAGAAGCGAAACATCTTCAAAGAAAAACTAGAAAGTCCAGTTGCCTCTTGAAAAAAGCCCCTTTGGGTTTCCTTCCAGTAGTTTTGCACTGGTAGTTTGGCCCTAGTTGCTCAGCCAACAGTCCTGAGTTCTGTAATCCATTTTTCACCAGATATCCAGGTACTCCAACAATTCTAGTGCAATTCTTGATATGGCAACCAAGACAATATGGGTTTCTCTACTTTACATCTCAATATATTTTTATGGGAGAGGCCCTTTTTGTCTGACTCCTCTGATGATACCTGTCCAGTATGGTTCAACCTCTGGCATAGTTGTCATCTTCCTCAGAGCACACAAGACCACAATCACATCAATGCCTCACCAAGGGACGTTATGATTGGTCTCACAATCAACTAGAAGCTTAGCTTAGATTTGATATTTGTCTATCGAGTCCTTCCCAAGGACCTGATATGGGCAGATGTCGTCATTTGATTGTGTTAAAGGTATGGAAGCTGGATTTAAGCTGTTCCAAGGAAAGCTGCATTTTGCAATTGACTGGTGGTGATTTTGTCAATGCCAGCGATGTTCCTGGTGTTTTGGGATTGCACCCAAGTTCTTATTCCTATTGGTACAAGCCTTTTACTTTTTTTTGCAGGTCTTCATATTTTGTGATTTTTCTCTATTATTGGTAACTTATTATAATTGCCCACTCCCATGGATTGTGGGTGGCTGACTAATAAAAATACAAAATAATAAAAGCTGTTAAAAATATACAACACTACAGGCACCCTGGACTAAAACAACAAATCACACCAGAGGCCCCATGAACATATCAATCTCAGGCTTGAGATCAAAAGCAGGTCTTGTGTGCTCTGAGGAACACCAGAAGAGAGAGAATAGTCTATGACTTTGGAGAGATGTTGTTTATATTCTAACAAAGTATAAGGAGCCCAGTTGGGGTTTAAAGGTATTCTTGAAAGAAACATAGTGCTGGAAGTGGCTCTATGCAAAACTCCCAACTTCCTGGTTTTGAAAGCCTTTTTTGTTTTAAATGTAAGAAGTAAGGTAGAGGAGGAAGCATGGCAGCTCAGTAAGTGAGAGATCTGTGGAAATAGTGATAATCCAAGGTGACACAAAGACTCCCAAAAAGAAAGGGTTGCAGCTGGGAAATAAGTTCTATGTCAGCTAGAATTGTTAATGAAACTAATTCAGGTTTATAATAGGGTTAATGGTTGGGCATTGCTGTATTCCCCTCTTACATCTCAAAAAGATGAAGGATGAAGCAGGGGTGTCATTCTCAGTTGTGCTCATCTCTCCTTCCAATACAAGCTCCCCTTTCTGCTGCTTATTTTCTTGGCAGCAAGCACAAGACTCTGGCGTTAATCAAGGATGGTCGAGTGATTGGCGGGATCTGTTTTCGGATGTTCCCAACACAAGGATTCACTGAGATTGTCTTCTGTGCTGTCACATCTAATGAGCAAGTCAAGGTAGGGTTGTTTTGAGATGCCTGTGACATTCTTCGGTTTAAAACAGGTTCTAAACTAGTAGTTGAGGGTCAGCTAGTATCAGCTGGGGTACTTCCAACCAATCATACAGGGAACTCTCACTGCTTATAATCAGTGATGTGTCCCTGGATCAGAACAGGGCAGAGAAAGCCAGCTTGAATTTTGTTTTCTAATGCCAAAAGACCGAAGTATGAAGAGGTGACACTTATTGGTTGTTTTTAAACAGCATCCTTGCCCAAACTGGCTTATGGGAGGTGCTAAAGTCTTCATAGGCTTTTCAGTGCATTTGTACTGCATTTGGACATTGCAGCAGAGTCTCAGGATTCATTCTCAATGAATTAACTTTTTTTTTTTAAAGTGGGAGTGCTAGAAACTCAATGCCTTCTGCCTTGGACTTCAAACGGTTTGAAAACTGTGCAACAAGGAAGAACTAGAAGAAGCAGGATGTTCAAGTCATAGGAAGTGGGAAGCCATAGAGGATGTAATTGAGGAATGGGAGGCAGCATGAGGAGGCAGCAAATGAATGGAGAGCAAGAGTGTAAAAATATTTAGAAGTATAAAAAACAATTTGAAGCTGATGTAGAGTTTAAAATGTTGCGTGGGAAACGATATGAGTTTCCTTTTACAATTAATATTCAAGGCAGGAAAGGGATACATTCAAAGGCACTTTCGCACTGTCTGGAATAAGTCACATTTAACTCTCTGAGATTTTCTTCAGATGGTGTTGCAATGCCTCTCCTGTGCTTCTCAAAAGAATCAAATAAAACACACTGGCATGGATCCAGTACTAATTATCTTCAATTGTGCAGAGTTGTTCATACAGTTAGACTAGGCTTAGACAGCGTTGTATAGTTGGTATTTGTATCTTAGGAACGCAGGCATTCTCTTAAGAGCATTGGGCAAATCAGACCGTCATCATGTTAAGCGTAATATGAGGCTGTGGAATGTTATTTGAAGAGATTAGTTGTTTTTTGTTAAACTTGGAGTAGGATTTAACATGTGTTCTGTAGCAACTTTTGACACTTTTGGCAATTCCTTTCCAGAAGTTAATCATCCGTGCCTCACTTTTTCCATATTAAAACCTTTTGTAATTGTTATTATTGCTAACTATCTTTATTTATTGCCTCAGATGTCTATACAGGACATTATTCACCTCAGAATTAACTTCTATTTGATTGCAAATCACATCACATAAATTAGCTTCCTGTATGAATTTTCAGCTACTGGGGTAGAGGATCCGAGTTTGGGCCTAGTCTTAAATATTTACTCAGTTAAGACACCCAATTTGCTTCATAGAGTAGTTTGTGAGACCAAAAGGTGATGGTTGGAAAAATCAAGTAGGTCATCTTGAGCTCTAGAAGGAAAGATAGAAAGAGGATTGTTCCCAGATTTTGTCCTGATCATTTCCCCCCTTTTTCTTCACTTCTTTGAAGGGCTATGGGACTCATCTTATGAATCACCTGAAGGAGTACCACATCAAACACAGCATCCTCTACTTTCTCACCTATGCAGATGAATATGCCATTGGCTATTTCAAAAAGCAGGTACCACACCATTGTTGCTGAATTCTATTCGGAACTGGCTTTTGGTTTAGCTATAGGGGACACATTTGTAAAAGGGCCTTGTTCTCCTCCTAAGCCTGTGGACATAGTTGCTAATATAGCTGCATTCACATGTCATGTTAAATGGTTTGTTTATTTATACTGTATATCATGTTTAGAAAGTGCTTATTTCCCTCATAGAGTGAATCTGTGCCACGTACAAATAAACAAGTAGTTACGGTTTATAAAATAGTTAACGTAACAGGCACAAGAAGCCATAAGCTTTCCATGCTTTCTTTCTTTACACCTGTTTGGATAGGGAAGGAGGTTTCTTTTCCACTTTTGCATCACCACCTCTTTGCTCTTACTTCAACCTATGAGCATCTGAGGATAAGTAATATATAAACTGGGCTTGAGTTTCAGCCAGAACTAGTCCCAATCTCTCATAGTTTCAGAAATGCAACTTTATGGATCTGCACTCAAAGCTCATTGTTTTTTACAAGATATAAAAATGTTTTAGCCATAAATTTGGGGCTAGCATGATCTCTAAAGCAGGCCTTAATTTATCTAGTTGTAGAAATATTTATTTGAGGAAATAATTTTAATTGAATTAAGTTTCTGTGTTACTTTACAAAGGTGATTTATCTGAATCATATTCTAAATGGGTTGACTCAGCCTTCCATCCTTCCGAGGTGGGTAAAATGAGGACCCAGATTGTTGGGGGCAATATGCTGACTCTGTGAACCGCTTAGAGAGGGCTGTAAAGCACTGTAAAGCGGAATATAAGTCTAAGTGCTATTGCTATTGCTAAATTGGTGTCATTCATTTCTAACAAGTTGGGTAGGTAGGTGTGCATATGTATCAGCCTTCCCCAATCTAGTATTCTTCAGTTATTTTGAACTATAGTCCCTATAATCCCCAACCACTTTGGCTAGGAATTATGGTATTAACATTATCATATGTCTAAGAAGCATTAAATGGGATAAATCCAATGTGTCTAATTTTTTTTAAAAGGTCTTCTTAAATGTGTCTAAAACACGGGTCCCCAACCCTTGGGTTGCAGCCCGGTATTGGGCCATGGGCCATGGGCCATTGGGAACTGGGCCACATAAGCAGTGGATAAGCACATGAAGCTCCATTTGCGCAAGCGGCGGGCAAGGACGTGAAACATCCCCTCCCCCCCTCCCGCTGCCGCCGCTACCTGTCCACAGAGCTGGAAAGGTTGGAAACTGATTGTCTAAAATCACTATTAAATTCTGTAACTTAAGTGTAGCTTCCATGAACCCCTCGCCCCCCTCAATACATTCTTGAATACGATGGGGGAAATGAGCTGGATTAGGCAGCAAGAAAGAGATGAAGCACCATTTCAGAATAGGTCAGTTATATTTCTCACTGCTGAATTACATTTAGCTTATTCTGGAGAATGAATAGGGTCTCTTCTCTGTGGCCTTCAGGGGTTTTCAAAAGATATCAAGGTCCCCAAGAGCCGCTACCTTGGCTACATCAAGGACTACGAAGGAGCCACCCTGATGGAATGTGAGCTAAATCCTCGGATCCCCTACACAGAGCTTTCACATATTATCAAGAAGCAGAAGGAGGTGAGGGGTTGGGGTGGAAGAAGGGGGCATCTCTGATTGACCCATCTCTGATTCTTGTCAACTATGTATGGACCATCTTTATTACTATTACTAATTCACGTTGCTGAATACGTCTCTCCCTCCCTCTCCTTCCTCCCTCTCTCTCATGGACATATGCAAGTTTGGCTTTGACTTTGGGTGCAGAATATACCTAAATGATTGCCTTTCTCTCTGTATAGTCCTAAATAGCTTCATCCATTTTTTCCTCGATTAAGCCTTTAGGGATATAATCAATCATATTCCTTTCTTTGCCCCATCTATACTTCTTCCCTCAATTTCTGCCTCTCCCTTTTATTTCACATGCAATACACACACACATTTACGTGCTGATCTGTGGTTGGATTTTTCAAAACTTATGTATTTTTCTTATATGGAAAACACGTTCTGCAGAGTTAAGTGACGTATTCCAGAAACAGACTTACTCTTGTGGTAAGAATTTGGCTCTCCTCCCTCAGTGAAGGAAAGGTCTCTGTGTTCCACTTTGCACATGTTCCACAGGAAGAGGTAATGTTCATAACTGCTCTCTTTGAATCTTCCCATAGGGGAGACCTTCCTGCCTATGACAGTCCTTTCGTGTTTTTGTAGGCGTAGTTGAATTCCATTTTTCATAATTTCAGCCAACATAGTCAGTAATTATGCATGGTTGATGCTGCACAATAATCCTCTCTATTCTTCCTCTCAGATTCAGCTTCTCCCTGCCTGCCTGCCTGCCTTCCTTTTCAACTTTTCCCTAACACCTTGACGTTGTTCGGCTTGAAGGCTGAGCTAGGAATTGGCCAGGAAGTAGATTCCTAGCTGCACATCTGCCTGCTATCTCTAAGAGATGCTTAGCCTGTTTTATTGCCCTGATTTTGCAGAAGCATCCAGGGATGACAATGCAAGTCATGACAGTTTCCGGTTCTTCCCACAGATCATCAAGAAGTTGATAGAGAGAAAGCAAGCCCAGATCCGTAAAGTCTACCCTGGCCTCACTTGTTTCAAAGAGGGAGTTCGACATATCCCGATTGAAAGCATCCCAGGCATCCGTGAGTTGAGCAGGGCTTATACTTGGGAGAACAGGTGTGATGATGCATTTAATGAACGTTAATAAAGCTAGAAGAAGAATTGACATGATTTTAGCTGTGTCTTCTTCCCACATTCGATCCTTCTGCTGTGTTTGATCCTGACCTCTGAGGAAGCAGAGGAAGGAAACTGTTAATATGATTTATGGCAGGGGGAGGATTAGGTCCAGATTCAGATCTATGTGTCTGATACAAAGAACAGGTGTTTATCCAAAACTTTTCTCTTGCTTGCTTTTGTGTCCTGTATTTTCTTTGTCCCAATTAGCACTAGTAATAAATGAACTGCCTTTAAAAAAACATTAGCTATGGTCTGTGCTTACAATAAGTGATTTTTTTTCTCTCTCTCTCTCTTCCAGGGGAAACAGGATGGAAGCCTCTGAATAAAGAAAAAGGGTAAGCCATGTGGCACTTTATGTTCTTTTCTCACCCACACATATCCCCAAAACGTTTCTGCTTGTTTTTTAACATGGTCTGCCTTAATGAGTTTGGTAGAGGACAATTAATATAGAACAGGCAAATGTCCCCAAATTATCTAAAAGTTCTTTTCTCTGTGGAATGATGGAATAAGACAAAAAGAAGCATCACTGGGCAGGACTAGCTTTTTCAAATCTATGTCAAAGTACAGCTAATGATTTAATGCTTACTGCCTGATGCATTCAAGGTAGAGTACCGATGATACTTTCAAATGAATCCATTTACTTTAGAAATTAAATTAAATTTTAAATGATGATGATTGGTCATATAGTCAGCCAGATGTTTAGACTGATTTGACATTTATCCACCTGTAGAGTCTTTCTGAAAGACTTGGGTTTATTATTGCAATTACTTTTATCCTCTCTCTCCCTCCCCTCCCTCCCTCCCTCCCTCTCTCTCACACAGACACACACACACACAGAGCTAATATTCCTTTCTCCTCCTATTTTCTCCATCACAACAACTCTGAAATGGGTTGAAGTGAGAGAGTGATTGGCCTAAAGTCACTCAGCTGGCTTTCAGGCCTATGGCAGGCCTAAAACTCACAGTCACCTGGTTTTCTAGGCCAGCCTTTCAATCATGATGCCAGACGGTAAAATGGACAACTTTTTTATGCTAATACTTTGCTTCTGGCACCAACAAATTTGTCAGAATTAACTGCATGCTGCTTGAAAAGTCTGCTGATCTTGGAATAGTTTCTTTTAGCTTTTCAAGAATGTCTTTCTCAAACTGAAGGTCTTTAAATATGTTGCTACATTAAACCATATGTTCATCCAGATGCTATGATGATCTCATGAAAGTTGGTATAATCTTCACTTTTCTAGAGGGCACCCAGTTGGAGTTGGCTTGGTCCTTTTTAGGTTATGCAGATGTCTTTATAATACTCTGTAGCTCTTGCAATTTCTATTATTTTCATCACCAAAACCACCACCACTCTTGTTTTAAAAAATTTCCTTCCAGAAAGGAGCTCAAGGATCCAGACCAGTTGTATACTACTTTGAAAAATCTTCTTGCCCAAATCAAGGTAAGAAGGACTCCAGGATCACTTGGAGTATAAATAGGAATTTTTCTCTAATACAAGAGCGGCAGTCAAAATGAAGTGTGGTTTCTCAATGATGTGGTGTCTAGACAAGTAAAACTTGCTGAACCTTTCCTGAAATTTTTGCCCTGATCTGTGAACAGCGTAGACAGAACTAGATTTTGAATAAAGGTAGTCCTCGGTTAATGACCATTTGTTCAGAGATTGTTGGAAGTTAACATCAGCGCTGGATGAGTGTACTTATGACTGATCCTCAAGGTCCCAGCTGTCACACAGTCCCATGGCTTCCCACAAGTAAAGTCAGTGGGGAAGCCAGCAGGAAAAGTCACAAGTCGGTTTGGTAAGTTTTCCTTTCCTGGCAGCAGCCAGCTCCAGTCCTGTTGCACTAGCATTGTGCCAGCGACCAGCACATCTTTGTGCACCAACCCCTACATGGCAGCAGCCATTGACTTGCCCTCTGGCCTGCTTGCAAATCACGTGGGGCTTGCAACTTCCTTCTGGCTTCCCCACTGACTTGCATTGTTAGAAGCTGGCAGGAAATTGCGAGAAGGTCCTTCCTTAATGACCTGCAATCGCTGCTTAACAACATGCTTAGGATTGACATTGCTAAGCAATGAAGTCAGTGGGTTCTACATTTAGGCAAGAAAAACAAAATGCACAGATACAGTATATGTGGTACCTTGCTCAACAGTAGTAACTGTGAGAGGGACCTTGGAGTACTAGTGGACAACCATTTAAATATGAGCACAGGGACAGTAGATGTGGTACCTTGCTCAACAGTAGTAACTGTGAGAGGGACCTTGGAGTACTAGTGGACAACCATTTAAATATGAGCCAACAGTGTGCAGCAGCTGCCAAAAAAGCCAACACAGTTCTAGTCTGCATTAACAGAGGGATAGAATCAAGATCACGTGAAGTGTTAATACCACTTTATAATGCCTTGGTAAGGCCACACTTGGAATACTGCA
>QLTV01001726.1:789134-802495 GCA_003457575.1 Thermophis baileyi
CCAGCCCAGGTGAGCCTCCCACGGCCGCTGGGGGGGGGAGGACTCAACCCCCCAACTGCTCCTTGGCAGGTCCGCTCCATCCGAGAGAGGGGCTCGGGCCGGCAGTCTGCACCAAGCCCCCAACTGGCATTCTCTCTCTGTGGCCTCCATGGCAGCTGCGACCTCCGTGGAGGGGAAGTAGTGGCTTCTGATCCTTTTCGTGGGATCGTCCTCTCCTCGCCCCCCGGCGGCTCGACCTTTCTCCTCCATCTTCCCTGAGTCTTCGCACCGCCTGTTGCCGGGACGGTGTTGGGGCTCAGGACCCCAAACAGCGCCCCAAGGTTGGGGCAGCTGGGAGAGTTTGATGAGAGATTCGGGATTGTGTCAAGGTTCCGAATAGCATCTGGAATTAAATCAGAGTCCGAGGCAAAGCATTCCTCTAAGTTCCAATTTATTAACAGAGCCATGTCAGCACGGCTGGGAGAAAACCCGAATCTGAAGTCCCAGGATTTTCTCCACCCAGTTGAAAGTTCTAGCCTTTGTCCCCACACCCCCAAGTTCATCACATGAGCCAATCTTCATTGCTTCATCCTCTGGTAGCTTGGTTGGAACTCCACCTTCTTCTGTGCAGGTGCAGGACAAAGGATGACCTTGACAATCTAGAAGGAATTTGTTGTGGCTACATGCAGACATCCCTCATGCAACTGCCCCTCCCAAATTCCCACAGCAAGGAATACATTTTAAACTAATACAAAGTGTGGCAGGCCAAAGATCTAAAGAAAATGGCTTCGGCCTGACACACAAATTAGGAGAGGGGAAAAACAGTTTGGGTCAGGGACCAAATGAAAGGTGTTAAGGACATCAGGAGGTGGAAACTCTCTGTTATGTGTGTAAGAAAGGCTGAAATATTCTAATTTTCTGGGTGGGATATTTTGGAGTGGATGGATCATTTTTAACTGTGTTCAGTAAACTTTATGATTTATGCCAAATTTTGAGCAAGAGAATAGTGGAAGGTAAGTTACTGATTTTTGGCAAGTGTGCCATTGAAATCAGTTGAGGCTATCAGTGGGAAGCAGAGATTGCCAAATGGGTGAGCTTTTTATGCTCCACTTCAAGCCGATGTTATTATAAATAACACTTATTTATAAGAACTTAGTATAAATAAGTTCATCTTCAAACAGTTACTGGCTTTGTGTTTTTCACAGGCTAACAGAGCCACCTTTTGGAAATGTTTTACTGGCAGTTTCTACTAATTTTCTTAAAACAGAGATCTGAGTTTACCTTCAGCCATTTTGATACTTCTAATTGCATTTACACTAACTCATGAAGAGAACTATATATAATTCTAGAAGACTTTGTAGCTTGCACTTACATGTTTCTTCTCATGTGTCTTTCCTCCTTTTCATTATATTTTTTGGGTTGGTTGTGAGTGAGGAGCTTATAATGAATTATAAAGTCAGAAAGGCATATGCATTTTTGCATTGTCTCTTGTACAATTGATCATGTCTCTCCCTTCCACCTACTCTTTCTGCAGACCTGAAGACGATGACAGAAAGGCTCAAGAATCGTTATTACATTACCAAGAAGCTCTTTATTGCTGACTTGCAGCGTGTCATTACCAACTGTCGTGAGTATAACCCTCCTGAGAGTGACTACTGTAAGTGTGCCAACACCCTGGAGAAGTTTTTTTATTTCAAGCTGAAGGAAGGAGGACTCATTGACAAGTAAGGACAGTTGCTGGCTGCCTGGGGTTTCATGTCCATTTTATCAGCCCCTTTCCAGCTTTTGAACAACTGGACATTTTTCTTGCTGCCTTTTGTCACACTTCACGCACAAGTAGATGTGACTGGTTGGACATCAGAAGTTTGCTTGATGTTGGGAAAAGGAAGAGACAATATGCACAGATATCTCTCTTCCTGAATAGACTGAGATCTGCCATCAGCCTCTTAATTTCTGAGCCTGATCTCTCTATCCGTTGCACCTGCCTTTCCAGAAGGACATAACTCTTTTTACCACGGAAGGAGTCTGGATTGTCATAGAAGCTATGAGGGATTTGCTGCAAGTTCTTCCAGTTTTCCATTTCTTTAGTTTCCTTTGTCCGAAACTCTGGAACAGTTTCCCCAAAATTGGTCTTTTCCATATGCGTTGTGCTTAAGTTCTCATTCTCTCCTCAGCTAGAATGAGTCGAAGAACATCTATAGTGCACAAGAAGATTGGGGAAATTTTCCAAAGTTGATCCAGAGAATTCAATTTGTTTGTTGCACTTTTTTGAGGTTCTGCCATTACTTTTTTGACATGTGAATGTAGGAAAGGAGTAGTCAAGTGAAACCTGGAGGATGAAAACTTGTGGAGATTTCAAGTACAGAGTTTTTTCAAAGAGCCTTTGATTGGGACCATGTCTGAAGCCCATTCATTCCTTTAGCCAGTTCACAAGTGACTAATGCTTGAATGTTGTTTATAGGAAAAGAACTTTTGTATCTTAGGTTGAATCAGATCTGACTTCAAGGGAAAGAAATTATGGGAAGGAATTAAAAAGAGAATAGCTCTTTGCCATTTTTTTCTTTTACTTTGTCTTCTCATTTAGTCTAATGGATTCTGGGTCACTGATCTTTACCCTTGCAGAATTGTTCAAATATCTGAATAAAACTTCACTCTCTCCTAGAGAATGGTGATACATTTAAGATTACTTCCTCATATACCAAATCAAAATGAGCAAATTTGTGTCCTTTCCGTGCTGTATGCTGTTGTCACAAAATATGATCCATTCCTTATTATGTTTCTTCTGTACTTACTGGTCATCACATCTCTAGTCTGGAAGCTGAATCTAAGGGTTGTAACTCTAATGATTTTGAACTCTGCCTTCATTGGTTGTGACTTTTCAAGCCTCTCCATCTCCGGTGCTTTTCTGATTATGTCAGCGACAATGGTGATTGTATTTTTCTCTCTCACACATTCCCATTATGCACTTTGCCGCACATAATTCTGTGAGTATCGGCCATCTATGTTATCTTGAAAGATATTAGGAGAGATGTTATTGTTTCATTTATGGCAGCCAGTTTTACTGCTAATGAGATATTTTTGAACTCCCACATTGTTGGATCAATTATAGTTAACTTCCATGATGATAGGCACAGACATCATATTAATATATGTACTACTGTGTTATCGAACAGAGCTAAACACACACACACTATTTCTCAACTCAAAAAAACCCTATTATTTCTGGTTATTCTTCCTTTTACATGGAGTAAGTTGATGAGAACACTTACTATTCAAGAATTACCATCTGTCACATATGGGGCCGTGTTAGGGTTTAAAAGATTGCCTTGGAGGGTAATGAAGGTTTTTAGTAGTTAGCATTAAATGGGAGGTACAGACTGTCTGCAAACAGTGTCTGCTTTTTTCAAAACTTTCTTAGGCAAGGGAACAGAAGGGCAAAAAATGGTGAGCAAAGTTAGTGTACAAATGATTCTCATTCAATTACCACTTTGTTTCCTGTTTTGTGAATTACCTTTGCAGCTGGAAATCACTGAATACTTGCTCTAAAAGTCATAATTTGGTAAGAGCAGCACAATACATAACATCTTGTTCACAATTATCCAGGTGCTTCTGTCAATGTTGAACATTTTGTTTCAGCCATAGACGCCAAAGAAGTTGCCATGGAGATTAAATCAAATGCTTTTTTCTATTCCATCTTCAGCACATACACCTCCTTCCTTTTCCTTCCTTTCATAGGAAAAAGAATTGCTTTGTGTGCTTCTTTCAGGAATCATGGGGGGGAGGGGAGGAGAGAGGAAAGCTTTTCAACGGTTAGCCACCCACCTTTTCTCTCCTGTTGCCTTATGTCCACCACTTTTGTGCTTGAGCTGAACAATTGCAGGACCTGATTCTGCCATTCTGGCCTTCCAATAGTATTGCCATTCCATTTTTAATACATGAAATAAAAATATAGGACATGTCTAAGCAAAGAAAGTGTGTTCTTTTCTTTCATGCTTATTCCAATTTTAAGAAATACTTATGCTATTGTTACTACTATTATTACTTGGCTTAGTAACTGGTTTAAATGCTTTTAGTAGCTCTTTGATTTTGGGTAGCAGGATTTGTGATTTATCCTGATGCACTTTCTACTTCAGGACAACCATTGGTCCCCAAACAGGGAGTTTCCCATTCTGTTTATGAAGCAGGACCTTCTTATCTTAAGCAAAATTAAATCACCTCACCACTTCCTCTAAGATCAGTTTTTACCCTTCTCTTATGTTTCATAAGATACTTACGTTTATTTACTTCTTAGCTTTATATCCAGTTTTTCTTCCAAGATCTCATATCTGCATGTACAACATTCCAATTTTCCTCAACAACCCTGGGAAGTAATTGGTACAAAGATAATGACTGGCCCATGGTACCTAATGTAAAATGAATAGGGAATGGCCTTGAGGGACAGGAGGAAAAGCTCCAGGGAAGGCAATGGTCAGATAAGCAGAGCCTAAGACTAGTCAAGAAAATCTTGAGAAAAGTCTCAGACAATCTCCTCCCTAGTTTACACAAAGATAAAGTGAGGGAGGGGAAAACATATTCAGATTTGTAAGGTGGAAAGGATGGGATGGGATGGGATGGGATAGGATAATTGTTACAATAAAAGTCCTGACCTTTTGGAATACTGCATTCAGTTTTGGTCACCACAGTATAAAAAATATGTTGAGATTCTGGAAAGAGTGCAGAGAACAACAAAGTTGATTAAGGGACTGGAGGCTAAAACATATGAAGAATGGTTGCAGGAATTTGGTTTGTCTAGTCTAGTGAAAAGGACTAGGGGTGACATGATAGAAGTATTCCAGTATTAGAGGTGCTGCCACAAAGAAGAGGGGGCCAACCTATTTTTGAAAGCAAGACAAGTATAGTTGGAAACTAACCAAGGAGAGAAGCAACCTAAAACTAAGAAATTTCCTGGCAGTGAGAACAATAAACCAGTGGAACGGCTTGCCTTCAGAAGTTGTGGGTGCTCCATCACTGGAGGCTTTTAAAAAGAGACTGGACAGCTGTTTGTCTGAAATCGGTCTCCTGCTTGAGCAAGGGTGTTGGACTAGAAGACCTGCAAGGTCCCTTCCAATTTTGTTCTGTTATTCTATTGGTTTCATAGTCTGCTCACCTTGTTGGGTTGGCATCTATTGAGCTTTCACAATTAAGGATCTTTCTAAATGATTATTATGCTCCACTTTTCCTGTCCTGCCTTTCACATATTGTAGGATACAGTGTTCAAAAAGTCCTTAGAATTATTTGCATATTTTATATGAAGAAAACGGGATTCTTTTATCTGCTTAGATGAAGCATATATATGTATTATATATACTTACACACTTCTATTAATTATGTCCTTAATTACTGGAGATGTTGGTATGTCTGTTTTGGTTGTTTACCCCTTCTAAACTTTTAAACTTTTCAGATAAAAGTGTATCTGAAATAGAACTAGAAATGAATCTTTCCTTTTTTGATAAAAACAATTCGTGATTGAAGTGTTCATTTTTTTTGTTTTAAATTGAACATCAATAGGTAATATGGAAGATATATTATCTACACTAAGAATATCCATAGGAGACTGTTTTAGTTGAATATAGAAATTTTGCTCCTTGCACACAGAATGGAGTAGTTCCTATGTGCGTGAATACATGATACAGACATAACACTAAGATTAATTCTTAAAGACCAGAAGTAGCAACATCTAAGGCTTGGCAGTTGGGCAATTTCTACCACTGAACCTACTGCCATTACTAGAAAGAGGTGGTGCTATGTATTATCTAGCTGCTTCTTTGATGTCTCTCGCCTCTTATGTCTGAAAAAAGTAGCACCTGGCCCTGAAGGAGAGGGGATGATCGAAGTATATCAGTTGAAGCAGGCAGCTCTTCACAAGAACAGTTCTCTGCGTAGTTGACATGTTCTACAGTATTATCTTTATAAATAGCTCTTTTTTTTAGTTTTTTTATCATTGCATGAACCGGGAGCTTAAAATTCTACAATAGGGCAGTTAACCCATGGGGAGAGAAAAGGAACTCAAACAACTGGGTGGTGAAAAGATTGCTATTATAGACATTCCTATGCGACCAGAGGCGGTGGCTCAGTGGGTAAGACGCTGAGCTTGTCGATCACAAGGTCGGTGGTTCAGCAGTTCGAATCCCTAGCGCCGCGTAATGGAGTGAGCTGTTATTCGTCCCAGCTTCTGCCAACCTAGCAGTTTGAAAGCACATAAAAAATGCAAGTAGAAAAATAGGGACCACTTTGGTAGGAAGGTAACAGCACTCCGTGCGCCTTCGGTGTTTAGTCATGCCGGCCGCATGACCACCGAGACTTCTTCGGACAGCGCTGGCTCTTCGGCTTAGAAACGAAGATGAGCACCGCCCCCTAGAGCCAGAAACCTTTGCCTTTATGCGACCAGAAAGTGGTATGGGGCAAAGCATTCTTGTCACCTGTTCATACCAGCCTTTTCATCTTATGAAATGGAATTTTATTCTATGAATGTGTCTTTCCATCATCCTTCAGCAATTCCATGACTATATTTCAGAACACTTCCTTAGGTTTCAAGCAAAAATGTCTATGGCGTTGCCTAATAAAATAACCAGAAGGAAAAAAGGGGCGGGGGGGGGGCGGGTAACACTGAGCTTGTGTCAAACTTGCCATCTTAACGTTCAATATCATTTTGTCAAAAATTTTCGTGACTGAAGAAAAATAATTCTAAGAATGTTTAGAAGTCATTCTCTTGATTTAAAAACACTTTTTTATTCTTAAATGCCTATGTGATAACTACATTCTGATTACTTAGAGGCAAGAAAAGCACTTGATTTAAATTCTGACTTCGGATTTTCCACTTTAGGAAGCTTTTAAAAACAGGTTGGAGAGCCACTTCTAGTGGGTGGTTTAATTAGCTTTTCTGCCCTTTGTAGTGGGCTGGGTTAAATTAACTTTGGGATACCTTTCGATTTTACATTTCTATGGCTTCCGTTGAAAGTTTTGCTAGGCATGTCACTCCGCACAAGCCTCCTCTCTCCGCTTCTACATAACACATCCCAGAATCAAGTTTAACCCAAGAGAATTGTATAGAACGCGCGCGAATCAAAGGAGGCTGGGATTTCCCAACAGCGGCTCCCGTGATTGTCGTAGAAGCGTGGCAAGGAAAGCAATTGGCCTGCAAGGGAGCTGCGGCAGCCATTGGCCAACGTGGTCGGGAGAGATCGCTCCCCGGAACTTCTCTGCCTTGTAGCTTCCCGTCGGGATCACTTTCTATGTCGCGTCCGCTGTTGCTTTTGCTTTGGGGGGCCGTAGCGGCTGCTGCAGCCGCTGCTAATTCCCGGCCTTTGTGGCAATGGGAAGCGATGGCTCGCTTGCAGCCGGAGGCGGAAGAAGCCCGTCAGGCAACAGCGGTGCGGAAACTCCTGGAGCGGCTTCTGGGCCCGAGGGCATCTTCTGCCTTCGCGGTATCCGTGAACCGGTCTTTGGCCGGACCTGGCGGTCTCGACACATACCGGCTGAGCTCGGAGACCCCGGGCACGATAAACGTCTCTGGCTCTAGCGGAGTGGCCGCCGCCTCGGGGATCTACCATTACTTGAAGGACTTCTGCGGCTGCCACGTGTCCTGGTCTGGGACGCAGCTCCGACTGCCGCAGAGTTTGCCCCCTGTCTCCGCAGAGATTATCGTCACCAGCCCCAACAGGTGATTCGACATCGGAAGAGAAGGAAGGCAATGGGTCCCCCTAACTTCTATATGCGAAGCAGGAGCATATCCGGCTTCGCCTTGAAAATATGGGAAGGCATCTTTAAAGGCGGGCCCGGAAAACCCGAGTTCCGCTTCAGATAAATTCACCAGTCTGCCAATTGACCGAAACTTTTGAGCCTGAATCATTAGGTGCTGAAATGAAATTCGCAGAAAGTTTGACATAAAAGCTGTATCTGGGACTTATTGAAAACTCCCTATTGTCCAATAGTTGTTTAAGGCAAACTGGTTCCCTTCAAGTTTCAAGCCTGTACAGGTAGTCCTCGACTTACAACCGCTGGTTTAGGGACTGAAGTTACAACAACACTGAAAAAAATAACGCAATGACTTTTTTCACACTTAGGACTGCCCCATGATCACGTGATTAAAATTTGGACGCTTGGCAACTGGCATATATTTATGACTGTTGCAGTGTTCCAAAGTTACGTGACCTGACAAAGTCAATGGGGGAGGCAGATTCACTTAACCTTGTTACTAACTTAATAATTGTGATTCATTTAACTGTGGCAAGAAAGGTCGTAAAATGGGGCAAAACACACTTAACTGTCTTGCTTAGCAACAGAAATTTTGGGCTCAATTGTCGTAAGTCGAGGACTACCTGTAGTATTGAAGGCACTGCTTTAACATGCATAATTAATGATCACTCAGTCTCTGTGTGTGTAATTCAGTGAAGCCCTTTTCCAGTTGAGAGTGCGCTGAAATAATTTTTCAAGTACAGTATGAAGGCATTATCTCCCAATGAACTTGAGTCATACAGGTAGTCCTCGACTTACAGCCATTCATTTATGACCATTCAAAGGTACAATGGCAGGGGAAAAATGACTTATGACCAGTTTTCACACTTACGACTGTTGCAGCATCCCCATAGTCATGTGATCAAAATTTGGGTACTGTCCGAGGTCACATGATCACCACTTGTAACCTTCCCTGCCAGCTTCTGACAAGCAAAGTCAATGGGGGAAGCCAGATTCACTTAACAACTGCAATAATTAGCTTCTCTGTGGCAAAAGAAACGTCATAAAGTGGGGCAAAAGTCACTTAACAACTGCTTTGCTTGCCATTGGAAATTTTGGACTCGATTGTGGTTGTAAGTTGAGGTAGTCCTTTAGTGACCGAAGTTACAACGGCACTGAAAAAAGTGACTTATGACCATTTTTCACACTTATGACGGTTGCAGCATCCCCATGGACATGTGATTTACATTCGGATGCTTGACAACTGGTTCATAGTTATGACGGTGGCAGCGTCCCAGGATCATGTGATCATGTTTTGAGATCTTCTGACAAGCAAAGTCAGTGGGGAAACCAAATTCACTTAACAACCATATTACTAATTTAGCAACTGCAGTGATTCACTTAACAAACGTGGCAAGAAAAGATGTAAAATGGGGCAATACTCACTTAACAGATTTCTCACTTAGCAACATAAATTCTGGGCTCAATGGTGGACATAAATCGAGGACTATCTGTAGTTTTTATTTTACTATGGAAAAGCCATGCTTCCTAGGTCCCTCTAGGTGGCAGCATTCAAGAGAATGGACTTAGAGAATGCTCCCTTTATCTAATCTACCAGAATGGGCAAATACCCAGAGGGAGGGTGGACCCACTAATACCCTGGCTGTAAAGGTGATGAGTAGCACCTTGAATTGTGCTCCGAAAGAAACTGGGAGCCAGTGTGGCTCATGCAGCAAAGCTGTAATATGAGGAAACTGAGATATGCCCAATGTTGTGAGAGCTGCAACAATTTAGACCAGTTGTAACTTATGGTGGTCTTCAAGGGCAGCCCCATGTAAAACATGTTGCAGTTATCCAGCTGGAAGTGACCAAAGCATGAATGACCCCAAGCCAGATATGAGTTCATGAGATAAGCTTTGTGTAAATATGTTAAATTACCACTTAACTCTTCTTTACTCATTTCACAAATCTCAAGGTGCCCTCCCTTTTGTGACAATCAAAGTATAATACAGGTAGTCCTCGACTTATGACCACAATTGAACTCAGAATTTATGTTGCTAAGTGAGAAATTTGTTAAGTGAGTTTTGTCCCATTTTACAACTTTTCTTGCCAGATTTGTTAAGTGAATCACTGCAGTTGTTAAGTGAATCTGGTTTCCCCATTGACTTTGCTTAAGTCAATGGGGTCACAAAGGTCACAAAAGATGGTCACATGACCCTGGGACACTGCAACGGTCACATGACTCAGTTGTCAAGCATTTGAATATAAATCACATGACCATGGGGATGCTGCAAAGGTCATAAGTGTGTAAAATGGTCATAAGTCACTTTTTTCAGTGCTGTTGTAACTTCAAACGGTCACTAAATGAACTGTTGTAAGTCAAGGACTACTTGTAACACTTAACAATTGAAATAACTAACAATTCACTCCTCATTCATGATGCCCCTGATTGGCTGGAGATATACTGTCACGGATAATGCTAGGTTTACCAGGCCATGCAAATCAAACGTGGCTAGAGTGCAGTGATAACAAGTACAGGCTAATCTCAGTCCATTGAGTCATCCTTTTCCACCATTGGCAGCCCTAAAGCCCCATGGTTCATGTGATCCGGCTACCACATTGAATGACTTTCCCAAGTAAACAGATAAAGTCTCAGTTCATTTTGACTCTTCTTGATTATATGCATGTTTTTTTTCCCAAAACTACATAAATGGTTGGTCAATGTATTCTTCCAAGGTTTTTGTTCCCAAATAACCCAGTGTAGCTCAGAATCCTGTGATTTCCTGGTGAGCTCCAGCCAAAATACTAACTATGTCTGATGCTATGAAAACTTTTCATAACCAGTCAAGATTGGCTAGGTACTATTTACTTGTAGTCAATTCTTCCAAATTATCATTTTTAATGTGATAGAAGAGGGAATTTCTTATTCCGTGGTGACACAGTGGTTAGAGTGCAGTATTGCAGGCTAATTCTGCCGACTGCCAGCAGTTCAATTCTCACCGGCTCAACTTGACTCAGCCTTCATCCTTCCAAGGTCTGTAAAATGAGGACCCAGATTGTTGGGGGAAATAGGCTGACCCTGTAAACCGCTTAGAGAGGACTGTAAAGCATTGTGAAACGGTATATAAATCTAAGTGCTATTGATATTACAATGAGAGTTATGCAAGTGTGATATACAGTATAGAAATTTGATAATTAAAAATTAAAAATGTATGAAGAATAATTTCATTAAGTACATTTAATTTATTGTTTATGCATTTATTGTATTTTTCTCCTTAGGTTCCGCTTCTATCAAAATGTCTGCACTTACAGCTATTCCTTCGTGTGGTGGAACTGGGACCGCTGGGAACAGGAGATTGACTGGATGGCACTCCATGGTATTAACATGGCACTGGCATTCACCGGGCAGGAAGCCATCTGGCAGCGAGTATGTGTTATTAAGCATATTATTGTGGCTGTAACAATATTTAAAACCAGGATCTTCTCCAGAGCAACTCTCATGCTCTACTATTGTTCTTATAGGTGTATTTGTCGCTGGGTCTAAAGCAGTCAGAAATTGATGAGTACTTCACTGGCCCTGCTTTCCTAGCTTGGAACCGGATGGGGAATTTGCACTCTTGGGCAGGACCATTGCCCTACCCCTGGCATCAGAAGAAACTAAATTTGCAGGTACCTAGGCTGGCTGATATGGAAAGTGTAGCCTGGTTTCTGGCAGTAGGGTGCCTTCTGTCTTCTGTCATATTTTCTTTCATGCCTTTTGTGGCAAACTATAGTAGGCAAATGTGGGCTTATCTGCCCCACTGAGTTTTAAAGCAGTGAAGCTGAACCAGGTAATCTAACCCTGTGTTTTCTAGTCTATGTTTCAGGAAACGATTGGAGGAGATGTTCATAGTGACGTAATGCAGGGGGAAATTTGGTGGTGTACAGCATCTGGACTTTCTGAAAGTTACAATCCTGCATTTGTCTGGCAAGAGCCTTTCCTAGTGTTATTTTAAAAGACACAAGGATGTCCATTCTTTATATTAAAGATGCCAAAATTAACAATACTATTATCCTGGTAAACTGAGCATAACCAGTCTCATAGTTTCTGAAATAGATTCATGGGCATTTTTGGTGTTTGTAATATTGCACTCTTATTCTTCCTCCTCTTAACTCAGATTGGCTGACATGGAGATTGGTTCTTGCATTGTATCATCACAGTTATTATACAAAATATTAACTTGTCTGTGACTGTCAAGCATCACAATTGGTCAAGTATGGGTTCCCAACCAGCATGCTAGGTTTATCAGCTGATTTAATAAATCAGGGTTATTTCTCTTTTTTTGAGGATGTTATGGGAGCTTTTATAATAAATTGTAGCCCAATATTTTTGAAAATTCTGGAAATGAAGAACAGAGTGAATTAAATAGTCTTTTTAGCTCCATTTTTATTTATTTGTATCTCACCTTTATTACATACCACGATTCTGAGTAAAACAGGAATTATCAGAAAATTAGGTCATAAACCTCATATATTGGCCCACAGAATGCACAGCTGTTTCCAGAAATGGGCCTTCTTCTGGACCAATTTTATGGGGGTTGCGGGGCACATTGTGGATTATTCTGTGGCTTTGCTTCATTGCTCCATCCTGACTCTTTTACCTTCCCAGTACAGGATCCTAGAGAGGATGAGGTCTTTGGGTATGTTGACAGTGCTTCCCGCATTCTCTGGGCATATCCCTCAAGGCATTCTAAGGTAAAAGAACAAAATGAGTTTGGTTGAGCATATAAGAAATTACCTCATGCCAGGACGGACTGTTTTCCATCTGGCCAAGCATTGTCTGCATCATTGTTTCTCAACCTTGGCAATTTTACAATGTATGAACTTCAATTCCAGAATCCTGGAAGTCCATATATTTTAAAGTTGCCAAGGTTAACAAATACTGGTCTATAGCCTTTTTTAAAAATAATTCCATCAGTCCCTAGCCACTCGGGTCATTGGCCTTATAAAGCTGGAAGGCATACACTTGGAAAGACTGGCCTATATAGGTAGTCCTCGACTTATGACCACAGTGGAGCCCAAAATTTCTGTAGTTAAGTGAGACATTTCTTAAGTGAGTTTTGCCCCATTTTACGACCTTTCTTGCCACAGTTGTTAAGTGAATCACTGCAGTTGATAAGTTAGTAACCCAGTTGTTAAGTGTATCTGGTTTCCTCATTGACTTTGCTTTTCAGAAGGTCGCAAAAGGAGATCACATGACCCTGGGACACAGCAATGGTCATAAACATGAGTCAGTTGTCAAGCATCTGAAAGATGCTGCAAAGGTTGTAACTGTGAAAAACGGTCATAAGTCACTTTTTTCAGTGCTATTGTAATTTTGAACGGTCACCAAGTGAATTGTTGTAAGTCAAGGACTACCTGTACTCACTGACAGCAGACCCCAAGGTTTTCAGACTTTGTGGAAAGGAAACTTAGGGCTCTTTTTTATGGAAAGAATGTACTTATCCATAGAGGTTACAGTGGTCTTTCTCCAAGCCAGAATGACAGGCTGGGCCAAAAAGTGAGGACTTAGACTAGAGCAGTGATGGCGAACCTTTTTTGGCTCGGGTGCCAAAAGGGTGCGTGCGCGTATGATAGCGTGCGTGCGCGTGCCCACACCCATAATGCAATGCCCTCCCCCCCCCCCGCGC
>QLTV01001726.1:815022-836750 GCA_003457575.1 Thermophis baileyi
CTCTCGGGGTGGGGGGGAAGGGGTGTTGTTGCGGGGCAGCGTGAGTGAGGAATGCCATCATTTCGTGTCTTCTTTCCCAGCGACGGAACCTGGGTTAATTGGTAGTTTGTCGCAGGTTTCCTTACGGGAGATCGCAAAGGTGGCTTATTCTCCCACCTCTCCTTTCCCAACGAGCCTGGAGCTTTTTGTTGCACTAAAAGCAAAACAAAAAACAAAAACCAGGAATATGGTTGCAAAATGCAAATATCCAAAGTAACAAGAGCTATGGTGATATAACAGGAGAAGATGGGAGGCTAAAGAAAGTGGGTAATGTATGGCGAGGCAACGTCCGTGCTCTAATAACCCAACAGCCTTGGAATTTCTGTATCTTTGGTTTACAGCTGCAGAAAGCCGAGCTAATTTCGGATAAAGGCTGGAAGGAGAGTCTTTCTTTCTCCGTCTCCCTCCCTCTCTCCCCTTCCCCCATTTATTTACTTACTTACTTATTTTGGAGAACCAGTTTGGTCTGGTGAGTTCTAGTCCCGCCTTATGCACGGAATGCCAGCTGAGTGACCTTGGGCCAATCACTCTCTCTTACCCAACTCACCTCACAGGGTTGTTGTTATGGGGAACGTAAGAGGAGGAAAGTGTGTTCAATATGTTTTAAGCCTTGAGTTATTTATTAAAACAATAAAGGCAGGATATAAATAAATAAAAATTAAAAACGGTGGTTCGAATCTCCATTCTCCTGCATTATACAATCTTTTGAGTAAATTGGGGTCAACTGTTGTTTCTGAACTTCAGGTGCTACTATCCTTCATGTGAGGAAACAAATTGGCAAGAAGGAAAAGTTGTTTATGACTTCTTAAAGAGCAGCTTAAAATAGTAACAAATATAGAAATATAATAAAAGTAAAAATATAATTCCTATGCAGTATTAATTTTATTACTAGAAGTATATGTTTTCTTTTGGAAATCCAAAGTAGATTTAGCTATCTTCAAAAGTGTTGAAGTCTACTTTTCCCCAAGAAATACAAATGTACACATAGACTATATGCAGAATTAAATTGCAAACATTCATGACACGTATCTACTTGGAAGTCACTGCCATAGAACATTAGCTATACTAATGGGGAATGTTCCACTTTATTATATTTGAATAGTTTATTTTCAGTAGCCAGTTCTATTGATATTTATACTGTAGCAATTTAATATTTTTAACTTTTGTACACAATTAAATGAAAGGAAGTATCAAGAAGAGGAGGGAAGTTATTGAGCTAAAAAATAGATCATGTAGTGATCTAAATGAAAATATGTGGATTTTATTTCCAGAGAGATGACCATTGGGTTGATTGAAGAAAAACTTGGGAGGTGGGGGCTGGGCAGTTAAAAATAAATATACTATGTAATCAATCTGTTAGGGTGACATTTATCTTTTAAAGGTGGGAGATTTGGGGGCACTGGAAAGTAAGAAGTGATTATAATTACTATTGCTATCTTCACCATTCTCCGTTATAGCCCACTAAGAGTTAAAAAAAGGAAAGATATAAAGAAATGTTACTATTATTCATTTGCTTAATTGCATATTAATATGCTTAATTGCATATTAACTAATGTCAAACAGAAGTTAAAAATAAGCAAAAAGTAAATGGGCAGCACTGCTGTTTATGGACACTTTCTCTGTTGTTACACTTCCTCCAACAAGTTCAAACATACTGCAGTTTCATAGCAATCTTACCAAGGTTAGGCTGCAAGATAATATCTTGTCCAATGCTAGTGTATAATACAGTCAATTAAGGATTTTAAATAGGGATTTTCTACTTTACAGTAAAGGGGAATTTTTTTCTGGAGTTTACAATGGGGTTTGTCATTTTAAACTAGGTGCTAATACATAAAAACTTTGGTCATTATTTTTCTATAGGTTAAAGCCACTTTGACTTATCTTGACTTTTCTTTTCTTTTTTGCATGTATCTTTCTGAATGGTCCTCCTGGACAGCATGTCGATTTTCCGTTCTGGTTTACTTGTTCTGACATCCCCACTGTCGGCACTTTCTCTACGCTTGATGCCCATTCTTGCTTCAGCTGCCCGGTTGGTACAAGAAACCCTATATATTCAACTGCAGCCAGGACTCAGCTTGTCGGGGGCTACACAGCCCCGTTTTGCCTATGTTCCTGCCACATCTGAAGTACACAACCTTATCAGCAAGCTGTACGCTGATGCTGACATCCATCGTCACCTTGATGTCCGGATATTGCTCACCAACCTTCTCAATCAAGGAGCTAACCCTCCAGCGCTAGGATTTGTACAGAACCTTTCCCAGCCACCTGAGGTGGTGCTCACAGACTACGAAAGTGCAGATGGAGTGCAATCAAATCCTATCAAACAACGCCTAGAACGTTATGCCATCAGTTGTTACAGTTGTTGCCCTAAACTGAGGTCTGTTTTACTGTATCCTGACTATGAGTTACAAGATGATAATGGAGAACTGTCCCCACAAGAGGAGACTGAGAAAACAAATGAGCCATTGCAAAGTTTCTCTGATGTAGTTGTGGGAGGCACTTTTGATAGACTTCACAATGGTCACAAGATCCTTCTGAGTGTGAGCTGTCTGCTGGCAGAAAATCGGCTCCTCATTGGTGTCTCTGACAAAGATCTTTTGGAAAGTGGGTCTCTTTGAACCATATATGCCTTTCTCCTGCAAAACCATTTAGAGAAATTAGAAATATTTGGGGAACTTTTAACATACAGTCCAGATTTTTTTTATTTTACACAATGATTGAATGCTGTAACTTGAATCAGGACTGACAATGTAGGGGATAAGTTGTTGCTTAGACATGTGTTGCTAACATTTAGAATTTCATATAATTTTCGTTTTTTTACTGGAAGTATTATCCAAGTATATTTGCAGAACTTGGAAATGTGTTGTTCCCCATTATGGCAGTTTGTCTTGTTTGTTAAGTATGATACCAGATCTAACATCTAAGTTTGCTAGTGGAAGCTAATTTAAATGGATCTGTCTTTGTATTTTGAGGAGCTAATGAGTATGGCTGAGATGAGTTAAGCCTTCTATAGCTTTTTATCAACGGTAAAACAACTGGTTTTTTTTTCAGTCCTTGGATGTGTGTATTTACCGTATTTTTCGGAGTATAAGACACACTCCCCCCCCCTTCTAAAAGTGGGTGAAAATTTCGGTGCATACATCGAACGTTGCATCAGCCATACCTGGGGGGAGGGAGTTGGTGCGGCAACAGCAACAGGCAGCTGATTGGCGGTATTCTGGGAGGCCGATCCAACCGCCAATCGGCTGTGAAGGCTCCAGCGTTCCCTGGCTGAGGCAGCAACGCAGAGGTGGGATTCAGCAAGTTCAGCCGAACCGTTTGTTAAAGTTGTGTGGAGAATTGGCTGATCCCACCACTGCCTGCCCTGTTTGTCGAGCAGAACGCACAGCCACCACCTGCCGCACTGCCGTACTGCCTGTGTGTGGATAGATATATAGATACACATTTTGCCTTTTTGGACTAAGCGATATTATGCTAACTTAGAAAAGGAATAAGAAATAGCAAGTCAAATAATTAAAGATATAAGAATAGGCATTACAGCTAAACATTGTTTACATCAGCATTATTTATTACACTGCTCTTATCAATAGCTTTTTATCCTTGCACCCTTCCTTAATTCCACCATAACTTTATACCATTTCATCTACTGCCTTTTGTTTTCTAAGGAAAATATACAGGAAATTATTTCTAGCCCTGAGCAGTTGTGATGAGAGAACTCTAAATTCAGTAAGTAAATATAAGTTAGCTTCGATTTGTACTTTACTAGCTTGGTAGGCCAGTGGTAAGGAAACTATGCTTATCACAAACTCATGCAATTATATTTGCAGCATCTGTTGCCTTTTCTCAATATGACATTCTCTTAATTCCAAGGTAAGGAAATCACAACTTTGTAGCACTATGAACTTTTCTCATATTGGGGCATCACTTCAAGAGACTGAGGAAGGATGAGCTGTGCTTTACTACATTGTCCTCTTATTTTCTCCACCAACAGATAAGTTATTAAAGGAGCTGATCCTACCTTTTGAACAACGTCTGGATCAACTTATTGAATTCCTAGTAGATGTCAAGCCCTCCCTCCTATTTGACATTGCTCCTCTATATGATCCCTTTGGTCCATCAATCACTGATACGAAGCTGAAGTGCATTGTAGTCAGTGAGGAGACATTCAAGGGTGGTCTTTCTGTCAACAGAAGGAGGGTACAAAATGTAAGTATATGGGAATCTTTTTGCCACTATTGGGTACAAGCTGAAAAAACATCTGCCATCTAGGATCTGCCAGAACTTAAGGTCTTCAGAACACAGTTCTTCCTCAGCCCCATCACTAGCAGAAGTACTTGGGCACTGGTCCCAAATTCTGGAATTTTCTGCCAAGAGAGAACAGCCTGTGTTGTTCTGCCTGCAGGGAAAAATATTTTGTTTAGACAGGACTTTGATAGCTAAATAGAGTTTAGAGTTTGAGTTTGGCTCTATGTTTGGAGATCCCAGCTTTCTATTCTATTTAGTAAGAGTTTCAATTATATAGTACAGTGAAACCTCACTTTAGCTTATTACAGAAACAGGTTTTTTTTCCCCATTTGGACTCCACTCCTATTTAATGGACTAGTATATGCTAATTAGAGGGTTTAAGGACATTCAAATATTCGTTGAAGTTTTAGCAATAGCAATAGCAATAGCAATAGCACTTAGACTTATATGCCACTTTACAGCCCCCTCTAAGCGGTTCACAGAGTCAGCATATTGCCCCCAACAATCTGGGTCCTCATTTTACCCACCTCGGAAGGATGGAAGGCTGAGTCAACCTTGAGCCGGTGAGATTTGAACTGCCGAACTGCAGCTAGCAGTCAGCTGAAGTAGCCTGCAGTGCTGCACTCTAACCACTGCGCCACCTCGGCTCTTTTACCACAGATTATGCTGTTTATGCAATTACATAAATAGCAAATTAATTCAAATGAGGTGTATTCAGATTTAATGGTGATCATCTTAATGGTGTTTATTTTGATTGTTATTCTGAGGTCATTCATTGACAGAAAATCCAGGAATTGTAAAGGCTCATATTGCTTCCTCAAACAACTTGAAGGGATTGCTTTGTTTGGACCTCTGTAGAAGCAAAATATCCTGCAAAAATTTGCATGGCCCATTGTTTACATATACTGTGATATTTAGAATTTTAATCCAAGCACAAAATAGGTAGAGAAATGTTTCTTCAGTATAGAGCATGGCTCACTTCCACCGCCCCCCACCAGACAAGACTTCTTCTGCATGCTTTTGTGAGTATGGGTGACATTCTCAATCCTTACATTTAACAAAGGGCTTAATAGTAATCTCTGTCCCTACTGTAATCATCCATAATCATCCACCCACTTTTTTTTATTTGTTTAAAATCTATCAATTCAAGCAACCAGTGTGGCAGCTAGATCTAGGGTTCATGGCCTTTCCTTTGGAATTGCATAGCAAAGATTAATTAAAAAGGTTACAAGTGTCTGAGATGTTTTTACACATGTTCATTAGATAAACATAAGCATGTTTATTATATTTATTATATGCTTTTATTAAATATGTTTGTCTTATATTCCCTTAAACATGGAACATAAGCCAGTTTATTGATCTATTTCACTTCCATACCAGGGTAGAGAACCTGGTGTTTGGTCACTCAAGAGAGCTAGAGTGGTATAAAGCCATAAAGTTGAAGAGACCTGGATCTCTATTTGCTCTTATCCTGCACTTACAAGGTGGTTGAAGTAATAAAACTGATAAAAATGTATATACTGCCTTATTTCATTGGAGAACATATAGACTGAGCAAGGATGTCAAACTCGCGTCATCACGGCATCGTCACGTGACGTATCACAACTTTTTTCCCCTTTGCTAAACTGGGTGTGGCCAGCGCATGACGCATCTGGCCCATGGGCCGGGAATTTGACACCCCTGATATAGAGTGTAAATGTAGTTATAGCATATTAAAATGGATGCCTTTTACATCTTTTTGTAGCCTGTTAACTAAATGAAACAAAGTTCTATTTCCACCATTTTGGCTCTGCTAGTCACCAGGGGGTTAAATAACCATCTGCAACAATTTGGATTAAATGACATTAATTTTGGATGCAAAGGGAAATGGGTTTTACAAGTAGTCCTTGATTTACAACCATAATTAGGTTGAGAATTATAGTCTTGGTAATTGTTAAGTGGCATTATACTTTTACCAGATTTTGCGACCTTTTTTGCAGGTGTTGTAAAGTGAACGTGGTCATTAAACAGATCCATTTTTATCTAATGGGTATGTTTTTGCTGGAAACTAAAAGTAAATGCCAGAAACTGGCAAAAATGCCAGAAATTACTGTCATATGATTGTGGGATGCTGCAACTGACCATAAATGCGAACTGGGTTGCCAAGCACCTAAAATGCAATCATGTGACTAGGGGGGGGGCATGACTGTTGGAATCTCAGAACCAGGTCATAAGTACCTTTTGGAGGGGAATGTCTGTCATAATTTCAGATGGTCACTAAGTGACCAGACATTAAGTGAAGATTGTCTGTAGTGGTAGAATAATAAATATTCATTGCCAGACTGTGTGGTGTAATATGGAAAGGCAACTTGTCTCTAACAAATGTCTTACAGAACCTTTCTGAACTGGTTCTCCACAAGATCAATCTGGCTGTTGACCCTAAACATGCCAAAAATGAGGAAGAAAAAATCAGCTCTTCTAGCTTGAGGTACAGACTTCTCGGAACTTTGTTGTGTACACCTCAGGTAAGTAATGTGTTTTAGCTTTTGAGTTGTTTGGGAGGGTGCAATTATGTGTTTACTTGGTAGTAAGGCCCTTTGAGTTGGAAGGGAACTATTCCTAAATAAGTATGGATTGCCACCTTTGTTGCTGGATTTTCTAAGAGAGAAAAGATAGGTCAAAGAACACTCTGAACATGCCTTCCAGTCTTCACTGTGAGCAATTTTTTTACCTGGGTTGTCTCTGGCCCCTTCCTTTCTTCAAAGTAAGGCTTTCCAGTATGAGAAACATAGCTACTCTTCGCCTTCCTCTGGTCTCTACTATGTCCCTTCACTTTTTTCTCCCCTTCCCTCTCCCCTTTTTTCAGAGCAGTCTTCGCTATTAGCAAGCACTGAGTCTTCAGATACAGTCCGGAGCTGCGGCTTATTCAAATGAGGCTAATGTTCTCCCTTCACTACAGACTGGAGGGGTGGGGAGAAGGATGCAAAGTCACTATGAGCAGCCATTGTGATACTCAAGGAAGCAAAGACCATGAGAGAAAAGGCCAAGCTCTCTGAATGGAGAGCGCACTCTACAGGGAACACTGTGCAGGACTATGAATGTAGCTCTACACAAATGTAACAAGACTGTATGTAGTGAATGTTTGTTCACTAGAACAGTGCTGCTATGAAAAGAGCCAATGGGAAAATGATAGTTGTACTTCCGTAATGTCGAACAATAATACAAATGAAAGTGAATATACACAGTTCCCTTCCTTGATAAAATCAATCTTCTTTTCTCTTCAGAAAAATCCATCACTTCCTTCCAGCCCCTACATAATAGGGCTAACAGGTGGATCTGGTAGTGGCAAAAGTTCTGTTGCCCAGTATTTGCTTCAACTTGGTGCCTTCCATTTGGATATGGACAGACTGGGACACAACATTTACACACCAGGTGGTCCTGTATACCAGCAGGTGATAGAAGCATTTGGACCAGGTATGATTGACCTTTGGAGGAAGCCATATTTTAACTCGGTTCACCCAGAAAACTGCAAGGGAAGGGATAGCAAGGGTTCTGCCTCAATTTGTTTTTTCTTCTCTCTGATCCTCTGCCAATCCGCTTTTATGACTTAAAACAATGTATTCTCCCCCTTTCCAAATTCTCCTCGTTTTCTTGCCAAAATTGCATTTGTCCTCAGCAGACAAAGTTTATAAACATGCATTGATATCAGAGTAGTTTGGCCCATCATTGGAAAAATAGATATGGAAGGAGAAAAACTGGGGTAACAAGCAGGCCAAAGGTGAAACTATTGTGTAACATACTATGTATATTGAATTGCCATTTAATCTAGGTGAAAATATTATTTGGCAAAGTCAGTCACTCTTGGAGGACATCAGGCTAGGTGACATTGGAGGCTAGACTCCAGGAAAAATAACATTATTACTTACCACTGTAGCTGGTTCTTATAAGCATTTCTCCGCAACTCAGCAGAGGTTATTTTCATTTGCATTCATATGTTAAAATGGTTCTGGGCAGCCATCTAATAAGGTGACTTTCCAAATCTATTGCTCTCTAGAGAAGTTTGAAATTCTAGGGTTTATTTATTCATTTAGTTATTCATCACATTTGTACATTGCTCATCTCACCTAAGTGACTCTTATACCACCAGTTTTTGTATCACCAGATTGGGGAAAGCTGCAGGAAACTACCATAAGGTTTTGAAGTATTCTTTATTTAATTTTTTTCCCCAGGGGGAAAATGTTACATTATTATCCTTTTGTGCTTTTGTCCAATGTTTTGAATCATGAATGAAATTATCGCAGTTTGGCGAATCTTGTGTTTCAAAAATGGCAGTGAAAACCAGTTAATTACCCTAAGAATTAGGAATGGAGATGGGAGACTCACCTGTGAATTCTGAGGGATTTGACTTTTGAGGGTCTCTTAATACAAATAAGGGGAAGCTGCACAAGATTTCTTTCTGGTGTGTGTTTGGCGAATCCAACTCATCTTTACAGATATTTTGAAAGAAGATGGAACCATCAACAGAAAATTGTTGGGAGCCAAAGTATTTGGAGACCAGGTAAAAAGCTGCCTCAGTTTGGGGTAAAAACTGAATTTCAGTATTGACATTCCTTCCTTTCCAGTTCAGCATATTTGGTTTACCCTTTGATTCACTGACATCAGAATGCCTCTCTGCTCCACCCCATTAACTCTGCCCTTTCACCTCCTTTCACAGCAAGGTGTTTTTTTGTTTTTTTCCATTTGTGGGTGAAAGGTATTACGTGAGCACAGTGCACGCAGGGAGAACCTCTCTCTGTATACTAAATACAAAGTGGTCTTGAGACTGGGAAAAATTAAACTCTTAGAACTGGTGATGCTGGGATAGCCGTCTGTGTACTAGTGCATGTCTTGACCCAATTCTGATTTGCATACCATACCTCTTGGATTGGTACTGCACCTTGGCAATCCCCAGGGTTTTATTTTGTTTTGTTTTGTTTTCACTAGTAGCAGCAGGTCCCCTTAAATTTCTCATGTTTCTTTGTTCCCTCTTACAGGAACAGATGAAGCAACTGAACAATATCATGTGGCCAGTGATGGCTCAAATGGCAAAAGAAAAGATAGAAGAGGCAGCCAAGCAGGGTGAGAAGGTCTTTTGGGGATCTTGGCAAGACTTGTGAATAAGTTACATAGGTGCAAGATCTCCTTTTTCAGAAAGATGAGCAGGTAATCTGTAAGAGCCGTGCCAGGAGAGCTCGCCTAAGCAGAGTCGTTGTGACTTTCCTTATGACGGACTGTCATGTGGTCCCAGCATGAGGATCGTTCAGCTGTACAGCATATGAAAACTCAGATAAATTCATTTCATTTCATTTACAGGCCATCTGATTCCATCCTAACATTGGGAGTAACGTGTTATCTGAGTGTAGTTACATTAGAGTTAGAGTTAGCCCATGATGCAGCAGTTATTATTTATATAGTCATTTGAACCCCTGGCTCCCTCAGTCTCAAAGATTTCCAGAGCAATTTGCAAAATAATATGGCTTCTCACTTTGCCAACAAATCAGAATTTTACATTTGGATAAGTTTATAAATTATCAGTACCTTTGTTTATTTTCCAGTATGAGAGAAGGGTTGACTGCCATCACAGTAACTGCTCATAATGAGCTATGATACCTGACTTATTTGGAAATGAAATAAAAGCATGCTGCAGCCCCCTTCTCTTGACAGAAACTGCCTTCTGTTCACTCTTCAAATTTCTGGTCTGCAGGAAAGGCTGTGTGTGTGCTGGATGCAGCTATGTTGCTGGAGGCAGGCTGGTCAGAAATGGTGCATGAGGTCTGGACAGTCATCATTCCTGAAAATGAGGTAAGAACTCCTGGGTTGTATAATTCTTGCAATCGAAATCTCTCTCTTCCTGTTTGGTAGATGACATTTGTCATGTTTGCCTGAAAGAATAGCTGGTGCAAAGTAGCTAGATTTAAATTGGAGCAGGCAGGTATTTTGGATTTTATTTCAGCCATCATAAAGCTATTCAGTAGTTGTTTTAAAAGAATCCAATGCTCTACTTTTACAGTTATCAGGCAAATGGTGAATATGCCATCACAGTCATTCTAAATAATGATCATACATGGACATTGGTCTTCTGTGTATGGATATTTGATGCATACATTCTGGAAAACTGTAACATAGCTTTCAGTGATAGTCTGTGTAACGAAAGGTAAGGTAGATAAATAGATAGGAATAATTTATATCCAGATTTTTAAAAATGCAAACAACTTGTATCACAAAATTAATAAACCACAATAAAGATGAAATAATCAGGATTAAAAAAAATACTAAAGGAAGAGTAATATAAACAGCTCACATAGCAGTATCACATAAAGAAATTAATATCACTATAGTTAACTCTCATCATCTAAAAGGTAATGGTTCCTTAGCAAAAACCTCATTAAAAAAAATAAATAAAAAAAATACTGTATATATACCTAAGAGTATATACGAGAATATAAGAGAATATACCTCATATATAACTATGAGGAGGACATTCTACATTTGGCAATAGCATCCAAAAACAGCAATTTTTCACATCATAGCTTAGTTTTCATTTATTTAATTGCATTTCTGTTGTACTGCTTCACAAAGGCTCACTATAGTAAAAATGTCCAAATTCAAGGATATTTCAGAATTCTCTGGCACAAGATTTTCCAATGATGCAAAAAAATGACTTAAGGTTTAATATTTAACTAAAGTGCTGTGTGGATGTGGTATAAAAAGGTTTCTAACGTGCTGGTAAATTTGAAAAGGTCATTTTGCAACAGCCCTATAAAGTTACCGAATTAAATACAAATTAACACTAGAAAGTGGAAACATCCATTGAATCCAGTTGGGAGATTCAAGGTAGAGATATGGAGGTTCCTTTTTACCTTGGTCATAATTATGCTGTAGAATTCATGAGCATAAGAACAGCAGTAGCTACACTTTTGAACAATTTTAAAAGGAGATTAAACACATCAATGAAGAATAAGAATGTACTCATTTTGATAGCTTTGCAAAACGTTAGTTTCTGTCTCAGATGTGTGTGCAGAATCAGAATCTCAACCTACTTTCCTTCTGCTATCCAGACACCCTTATGGCTACGCCCTAAAACTCAGTGGATGAGGAGGGGGATGACATGTTCAATGTTCCCTCTGACATTGAAAATCGCTGTGCGGCAGTTGGAAACTGCCGCGCAGCAATTTCCTGTCACGTGCGCGGCCGCGCAGCTTAGAGGGAACATTGACCATGTTCCTTATGTGGTAGCAGGAACATTTATACTGCTGCTAATACCCCACTCCTTACCCTTGCTGCGTACTTTCCCAATGATGAAAAAAGGAAGTGACTACTCTTCTGAAGAGGGGGATGGGAGAAGCTGAAGCCCATTGTCCCTTGGCAGGTGGGGGAAATCCCAAGAGGAAGGAGTTTTCACCAATGAGAAGCTAGGCTTTCTCACATTTCCTCTAGAGCTGAAACTGACTTGAAGGTTAATAAGCTTAACTTCCAATCTCTGTAGCTCATGAGGACCCAAACAGCAATGGCAGTCTTGGATGTGGAAGACATCTCTCTTTCAGCTGTTGTATGGGAAGTGAATAGGATCATAGAATAGCTATGATTTTCATGTCTCGCTTATATAATTTAACATCTCATTAGTAATTGCAGGAAGAGAAGAGTGGACCAGTCTTTCAGTCTGGTCTGTCTCTACTTCTTAGCTGTGTTTCCTGATGCAGAAGTAGCTAAGCTTCCTTCTGCATCTGTTCTTCAAGTACACATTTATTTGCTACCTATTCAGTGCTAAGGAATACAGATAAGACGGTTAAAAATATGTTCTCATTTGAAGAGAAAGAGGAGCAAATACGATCTGAGGGTTTTGTAAATTGTAACTAATCAATTTGAAGGATCACCTTCTCCCACATCTTCTGCTGTGCAGTCATCAGAATCCTTGCTCTGCTCTGCTCTTGCTACCCTCAGAGATTTAATTATGACGGCAGAATATGTAACAGGTTTCTGAATACTGAACAGTATTCTAAATTGTGCAACTTTAACTAGTTCTCTTCTTATTGCTAGTTTTTATAAATCTGGAGACCTTATATGATCCCAGTAAAGATTACCTTTTTAAATAAGCACATTTACTTCATTTTTTAAAAAATTGCTTAAAAGATTTATATGTTTACCCACCTTATGGCACACAACAGTAATAAAAAACAAGAAATAGCAACATTACAAAAAGAAAAAAAGAAAAAAAATAGGGATCCCCTTCATCAATTACACCCATTCATCTGTACAGTCCTGGGGCTCCAATCTTACCATCCAGGCGCGGGAGGGAAAGCCAGCTCTTCATGACTTTCCAGAAGATTAAGAGGGTGGGGCTGCTGGATCTCAAGGGAAAGGACAAGGCAGGGGCTGCCACAGAAAAGTCACGCTTCCTAGGCCGCTCTAGAAGGCATCATTTAAGAAAGGGACCTACCTGCTCTACCTCTTCTCTGTCTCTGTTTCTTTCAAGGCCATAAGACGCATAATAGAGAGAGATGGCCTAAGTTCAGAAGCTGCCAAACTGCGGATACAAAGCCAAATGCCTAACAGCCAGCGTGTGAAGCAGTCACATGTAGTCCTTTGCACAATGTGGGAGCCAGAAACTACACATAAAATGGTAAGAAAAACATAATAGCTGCAAATGAGTAAGGCAGCATCTTACTGGGTCTATAAATGGGTTTTCTTTGGAGAATCGTCCCCAATAGGCTTGTTGAATAATTCTTTGTCTGTTTTTACAGGTGGAAAAAGCTTGGGCTCTGCTTCAGGAACGCATCAAACCTGAAATAGACCCATGAACTGAGATGCGATCACCTCTTCATTCTGCCCCCTCAGTGCTGCCAGTATGGAAAAATGTGCACCCATCAGGAGTACTTATTCTAACGAGGGCAGAAGTTGAGGGTAGAGATAAAGGAAACAGAGTTCCAAACACTTGGTGGTGTGGGGGGTGATATTCCCTTTGACCTTTTTTCCTCTTGAAAAAGGTTCAGGGAGAAGCATGAAGTAACTTTTGTATATCGTAGGATTTGATTTTTTTTATTCAGTTGGGGTACCTGCTGAGCAGGAAGGAAAAGACACTGCTATGTGAAGCCATTGATGTTACATGTTTTTGATGGAAGCAGTTTTATTAATGCTACTAACAAAAGAAGAACATTCAGTGTTACATAGGCATGGCATAAGTGTTCTGTTTAGGCTCCACTGTTTTGTACTTGATATCCTTTATGCAAAAGTTACATATAAAGAAAGCAAATATATTGGCTTTGTGTCGTTGTGTGTTACTAATGGGAACTTTTCTGATTCAATAGTGGGTGGGTTTCCTACTCAGTCTTCTCTGGGACATCAAGATTCACAAATACAGTTTAAACCAATTTTTCTGATTTGAATTTGCTTTCAATTCTATTTCCTAATTTAAATTTTTATCTCTAAAAGAGAGAAATAGAAAAAAAATGGCAGGTTTTTACCAAGCAGTATAATTTACCTTAAAATTGCAGAAAAATAAGGTGTCATTGTTTTTCAAAGTCCCTTCAAAAATCAAATTTGAAATATTTTTTTAAAATTCATGTTGGTGTTTTGAAAATCATTTGAATTTAAATATTTCAATTACATTTCTCATCATTTTAGTTGAAGGTATGGCATGCATTTATATTTATATTTTAGCTTATATTGTGAATACAAGACCAACACATCTCACCATCTTATTTATATTCATTTGAAGCTAATTTAATTTCACTGGCTTTTATTATTCGGACTATATGGTTTCATGGAGTATGAGTCAAAGTTTGTAACCTCCTTTCATCTAACAAATGCATATACTTTCAGATGGGTGGCAGGGAGATTCCATTAAGAATTAAATTAGATCACATTTGATGTATAAATATACCCCTCAAAGGACTGAAAGGGAGGGTGATGTGCCAGGCATATCTATACTATAGTGGTACAACTTAGGGATGGGGAAGAATAATTTTCATAGTAGGTTAATTACTTCCCAAATAAGCATTTGATACCAATCTTATAGCTTAATGTTCCAGAGATCTAAGACCTTGAATATTTCATATCTGGAGGCAGTGGGACATCAGTCTGATTCTGGAAGGAGAGCCACATGATGCAGAGAATTAGGGGCACTTTCCCATTGCAATAACAAATGCAGTATTTTGTTCATGTACTCTTTGCCTTGAATACATCTGGCTTGAAGTTGATTCAGACAGTTTTGACATTTCGTTACATCAAATTGCCACTTCTCTCCCTGCTTAACAATGATGTAAACCTCATATTCATGATATAACTCTTTACGAAACAAGGGGCCTGCTAGTTAAGAATATATTCCTGCAGCCAATACCCCCACCACCTACAATGCTGCCCAGATTTCTTGCTTACTTATTTGTTAGTCTTTTAATTTAAGAGAAACAAAGAAAATAATATACTCTAAAGTACCAGCTTCTCATATTATGTTTATTTGGAAGAACATCAGAGGCATTCCTACACCCAATGCCTTGTGTGGTGTCAACTTGTGCTTTGGGGGGGGGGGTTGGCTGGACAGATCAACACTTGAGGATTAACTGTGAGGAAGGAACATCTGGAGACGTTGAGTTTGGTCAGGAGTAATCCTCACCAGTTTAGCCTGATTATGTCATAGTTGTTTGCACCTAGTCTGACAATTCTCTTAAGGATATACAAGGCCCTCTCCTGGCAACTTCAATGGAAGTGCTACAGCATGCTCTCAAAATTCCAGTTATGCTTACCTGTCAAAAGGGCTACCAGGCACTGCCCTGAGGAGTATAATTATCCCACAGCTTTTTTTGCCAGTGAAATTGGTGCAAAAATCTAAAATACCGGTAATCTCCAACAGATGACTGTCCAGCCACTGCTTGAAAACATTCCATGACAGAGAACTCATAACCTCAACTGATAACTTGTTCCACTATCAAACTGGTCCTAGTCTTTCAACTGTTCCGTAATATTCTGCCAGAATCTCCATTTTTTTAACATTTTTGTTGTCTGGGATGGTAGAAAAGAGTCTTGATCTTTTAATGTGTGATTTCCCTGTGAGACTTGAAAAGGCCTACCATGCCCCTAACCAGAATAATCTTTTTTTAAGCCTAAACACATCCAGTTTCTTAGCATCTATGATAATCCTTGTGTGTCGTCTTCACCCATTCCAACTCCTTTGAATCTTTCTTAAGATATGTCACACAGAACTCAACACAGCACTCAGTACAGACTTGGACAGTGAAGAATATAAGGGAACAAAAACCTTCCCTATTTGGAAATTATGTTCTATTAATGCAGCCTAAAAATTGCATCTGTCTCAGCAGGTAGAGCACCTGATATATGGCCTCAGAAGCTAAACAGGACACCTACTAGAAAATGGCCTGACCATATGCCAAATTTGAAAACATTCCATAAGATGGCAATGGCAAATCCTTTCTGTTCTGCTACCAAAAAGCTCCAAATGGATGTGTTGCAAAGTTATTAATCTATAAGCTTTAAAATTTCATCTGCCTTTCTTTTGCAGCCATATTGCACTGTTGATTCATACTTGGTTTATGATCAACTACTTTATAATTTTGACATTATTTTCTCATCTATTTATGTGTTCTGGAATCTTCATAGATGTTGTAAGTTAGACTGACTGACTGTCTATGGTTCCTTATGCCGATCCTCTCCTTTAGTCATGTGGTGTTCAAGTTCTCAGTGTTCAGACTAGTTCAGATAGCCTGCCAGCAACCTTCCTAAATATTCTGAGGTATAATCCATCAGATGGACTACCAGAAATTCAAAGTTATATCCTGATTAGGAATCACAAGGTGGAATCCGATTCTTCAGCTAAATCTTTGCAGTTATATAGTGGAACATCTATTCTGCCATTCAAGACTGAGCTAAAATAGGAATGGAATTGTTTTGGTTTTTCTTTGTTACCTATTTGCTATCTTCATAAAACAACTGAGTCTCTTATTTTTAACATATTTGAAGATACCATCTTTACAAATCCAGAACACTCTTCTTTAGTGGCTTGTCTCATATTCCACTTGCTATAAGTGTCCTTTCTGATTTTCAGCTTTTCACTCAGCATTTTGTAGAATAATGGTGGCTTCTTCTACCATTTTTAGATACGGTAGTTTGTGATTGAATTTCTAATTTTTCATATTTTAAAGTAATTCCTAACCCATTTTGAATTCATTTTCCTTTCAGATTCCCCTGAATTCAGTGGATGACTTTTATTAAAATCTGCTTTCTTGAAATCCAAGGCATGCATTTGACTACACTCAGTTTTATTTTCCCATAAAATCAA
The DNA here is from genome assembly GCA_003457575.1 of Thermophis baileyi. NCBI lineage: Eukaryota > Metazoa > Chordata > Lepidosauria > Squamata > Dipsadidae > Thermophis > Thermophis baileyi. Next base: position 831,614 of record QLTV01001726.1, read on the forward strand.
GAATTGCAGCATAAAGCACTGTGAAGCGGTATATAAGTCTAAGTGCTATTGCTATTATTTTGTCTCAAAATCTCCATTATTTCCATTTGGCGACTATGACTTTCCTTCTGGGTCCTCCCTTGGTTCCTTTTGAACAAGTCTTGAGAATACAGAATTTATTTAATGCCTATTTTAAGTATTTTCTTCCCTAAAATTAAAGATCATCTTTTTTATCATACTTTGAGTATTCGTATATAGAAAAATGGAGTCAGTGCTTTTTCTGATTTTTTTATTGAGCTAACAGTAGGGCTCAGCACATTTGCCCTCTACGTTTTGCAGTACACAAGTTTTTATATGTAATCTCTACAAATAAATTCTAGGTTTCATCTCCAACTCTAATTTAAAGATTCAGAGATTCAGATTAAAGTACTTCTGATCTAGTACAGCATGCTTTGGCCAAACACATTCTTTCTGATCCTTATGAAGTCATCTCAAGCCAGCTCTCTGACATATAATAAAATAGACTTGTGGTCCCAGGCATCAAATCTCTCTCTGCACTGTTGATGTTCCCTAATTTGGTAATTGAAATGTCTACAAGAAAATCACCAATGATTCTTGTGAACACTATTTCTAAAGCTAAACATTGATCTGCAGTAATCTTTCTTTCTTCTCCACTCCTTTTCCATTGAGTGGAACAATAGATAAAACACTACCAGCGTTAGACGTCCTATTGCAAAACAGCCAACGAAACTTATTTATTTATTTTATTTATTATTTTGTCAAGCATATATAAGATTACAGTAAAAGTATAAACATGTATATATGAGACGATTTTGAGTACATGGGAACATTAGGACAGGGACGGTAGGCACGTTGGTGCGCTTATGCACACCCCTTACAGACCTCTTAGGAATGGGGTGAGGTCAACAGTAGTCAGTCTAAGGTTAAAGTTTTGGGGATTTGGGGAAGAAACCACAGAGTCTGGTAGTGTATTCCAGGCATTGACCACTCTGTTGCTGAAGTCGTATTTTCTGCAATCGAGTTTGGAGCGGTTTACCTTAAGTTTGTATCTATTGTGTGCTCGTGTATTGTTGCGATTGAAGCTGAAGTAGTCATTGACGGGTAGTACATTGTAGCAGATAATTTTATGTGCTACACTTAGGTCAGACCTAAGGCGGCGTAGTTCTAAATTGTCTAAGCCCAAAATTTCAAGTCTGGTGGCATAAGGTATTGTGTTGTGAAAGAGGAGTGGAGGACTCTTCTCGTGAAATATCTCTGAAATATTGAAATATACAATATTTTCAATTGTATTAATGTCTGATATGTAGTGCGGGTTCCAGACAGATGAGCTGTATTCAAGTATTGGTCTAGCAAATGTTTTGTATGCTCTAGTTAAAACTACAATATTACCAGAGAAGAAGCTACGCAAGATTAGGTTAACAACTCTTAATGCTTTTTTTGGCAATGTTGTTACAGTGGGCTTTGGCACTTAGATCATTAGAGATGAGTACTCCAAGGTCCTTAACAGAGTGAGGGTCGTCTACAAGGTCGTGTCCATCCAGTTTGTATTTTGTGTTCTGATTTTTTTTTTGCAGTGTGTAGGACAAGATTTTCTTCTGTTGTATTTTGACATTCCAAGGCCTAAAGTTTGTTTAAAAGATTGCTGATATGCCACTTGTTTGACCATTCTGACACATAGTCAAGGTCTTTTTGAAGGGTAGCAGCATTGTCGGTAGTGTTGAATAGTTTTACATCATCAGCGAAGAGAATGCAGTTGCTTATAATATGATCGCAAAGGTCATTTATGTAAAGTATAAAAAGTGTTGGCCCTAAAACACTGCCTTGGGGGACATCGCTGTTAACAGGTACAGGATTTGATATAGCTTTCGATATTTTGACCACTTGTTGCCTGTTTGACTTAACTCTTCTACTCTTATAACTGCTTTACCATAATTATGAAGCAATAGGATTTCCAAGACAATGAAAGGACATCACAATTATTATGTAATTAGATGTCCCAAAGGTTACAGACCCTTTGATATTGGAGTACAAATTGGAGTGAAGAGGAGATGCTAAATAAAGGGGACTGTGTCTGTCGAGATTCTCAGTCATCCAGCTTCAGTTCATGAATTGAAGAAGCTTCTTGGAAGAGAAGCGAAATGTCTTCAAGGAAAAACAAAGAAAGTTCAATTGCCTTTTTAAAAAGCGCCTTTAGGGTAAAGGGGACAGTGTTTTGCAATAAGAGTGAGCACAGCCTGAGCAAGTGTTCACTCAATTTTTCAGTAAAGGGAATAGGAAGGTTGAGGAAGAAGAGGATTGTGACAGGATACCTTCCTTCTAAAAGCATTTTGGAAACACTTGCATCTTTCACACACACCCATTCCTACCTGTCTTGCTTACATTAACTCATTTTAGGCTACTGGAATAAATACACAAGCTTTTGAAAATAAACATGGCCTAATTCACTCCCTCTCTTTTCTCCACTTATATTTTGCTCAGAAAGAGGAACTAGCCTGGTTTTAACTGCAGCTATTTAAATTTCCCCAAGACAAAGGAAAACTTGCTTCCTCTTGCCTTATTAATGCAGTCTAAGACTCCCCCCCCCTTGCACTTAATAAGACACCATTTGCAAGTTTGTAGCCTACTCACATATTCCATCTAAATCTGAAACTTTTCACTATTCTGGACCTGAGCTCCTGACATCCTTCATGATTGCTCAGACTCCAGCTATGGAATTATGCATAATTTGGAAGGCTATAGGCCCTCCACTTGTGTCGTTACACACTTGACTTGGAAACCAGAGCCATTTATCCACTATCCCCTTTTTTATCACACTCTACCACTCTTACCTAATTAACAGTTCTTGGCAACTTAAAGTTTTTTGTAGTGTTATAGGACTATTTTATAATTCCAGTATTTGTTCAATAACTCTTTTCCCATCATGCAAGTTTTGCTTTTGCTTTATCAAAAAGTATCTGACCACTCAAACTAATACAGCACAACCAACACAAACTCTAAAAAGAATTACACTGCCATACATCAAGAATATCTCAGAAACCGAGAGAAGGCAGCTGATGTCGCGGCGAAGCGGTGCGGACAAGAGGCAGCTCCGCGAAGTCCCACCAATTTCTTCAGTCTGGGGGCTCTACAGGGCCAAAAATCACCCTGTAGGGGGGGATGAAGGTAGAGGGGATGCTTCAGTGGTTATGAGGAGAGTGCAGTCTCCTCGACTGACCCGAAGAAAACCCCTTGAAACGGCAGAAGAGAAGACAGCCATTATGGCTGAACCGAAGCTGTGAAGACAGCTGAAACGGAAGAGAAGAAAGGAAAGATCCTGTAACAGTGTGCTCGGTCTGGGTAAGAATTCTTCTAACTTTTGCCGTGGAATTTTCCCTAAAGTACCCCCTTTGGAAAGTGGGACTCAACGGAGGTATATAGCAGCGTCTAAAGACCTCGAGCTACTGTCAGATTTGGAAAGGAAAGGAAAGAAATTGTAGCCAGAAGTAATTTTAAAAATAAAGGACAGACTGGATCAGTTAACTTCTCAAAAATTAAATTGTTTCAAAGTTCTGGATTATACTCTTACTACCACCTTGACTTGAAGAACTTTGCGAAATTACTGGAAAATATTTTTATTTGGAGACATTTTATTTGCAGTAAAAGTGGAGAAAAAAAGTAACAGTGACACCTGCTGGCTGAGGAAGGCAATATAGAGCTGGAAAAAGTGGATGAAGTGAAAGTTGTTACAACTCGGGTAGATTGGCTGGAATATACTAAACACCTGCAAACTGATTATACTTGGTGCTTGGAGACAGACTGTGAAAACATTCAACTTTTAGAACCTTGAGGATTATACCATATTTTTCAGACTATAAGATGCACCAGTGTATAAGACGCACAAAGATTTCGAAGAGGTAAGTAAGGAAAAAAAGTTTTTGCCTTCCCCCAGCCCCCAGGAGCACTCTGCAGACCACCCAAACACTCTGTGCACCCCATTTTTTGTGAAAAATGGGCCATTTTTTGCAAAAACGGGCATTTTTGCCCTCCCCCAGCCCCCAGGAGCACTCTGCAGACCTCCCAAACCCTCTGTGCACCCGTTTTCACACAGGCGGGGCTTCGGGAGGCCAAAAATGGCTGTATTTGGTGTATAAGACGCACCAACATTTCCACCCTCTTTTGGGGGGGGGAAGTGCTTCTTATACTCTGAAAAACATGGTAAATATGTTGGACAGTGTGAGAGTGTGAAACAGCATGGAGTTTTGAAACAAAGTGGAGACTGTTAAGGGACTAATAAATGGAGTGATTGTGTGAACTGCTCTAATATTGGCTATCTTGGTGTGACATAACTGGAATACTGGGATTTTGACAGATTACTGAGTAAAAATTAAAATAAGGCAAAATGGGACTGCAAGGGGAAATAAATGTCTTACTAAAAGAAATATTATTGATGCTCCAAAGTACGCAGGAAATGATGATAAGGAACCATAGGGAGATAAAAGAATTGATACATGATGTGGTTGTGAGACCAGAAAATTATGACCAAAAGACATTGAACAACAAACATGAAATTCAGGAAACAGAAAATAAAATAGAAAAACAGAGGAAAGGACAGGGGAGGGAAAACGAAAAATGATACAAAAAGTTAAAAAAAAAAGAGAGACAGTCAAAGATGAAATAGAAATGGTGAATTACACTTTAAGTTAGAAGGGGATACACAAAAAGACACCCCTGAAGTGAGGAAAAGATAATTGAAAGGTGTAGTGAAGGTTCAAAAGAGTTAAGAAGCGGCAGAAATAGAAGAAATACTTAGATCAAACACGAACGAGATAAGAAAATACAAGATCCCATGGGAGGAGTATGGGAGATGTGCCAAGAAGTCAACAAGAGTTGAGATACGAAAACGGACAAGAGATGAGGGATAAATGCAAAATACTGCTTAATGCAGGAGCTATACCATTAAGAATTAGTATAAAGATAGAAATTAGAAATGGGGAAAAGATTACTTTTTTAATTTGGGAACTATTCTATTAATGGGTATAAAATAGCAGAAATTAGAAATCTAGATATGTAAACAAAGATGAAGTAATTTGTGTAATTGAATAATGAACATTGAGTAATTAAGATAAGTAAACCTTATGATTATTTGGAAGTTAATAGT
>QLTV01001726.1:836822-879484 GCA_003457575.1 Thermophis baileyi
TTATATAAAACTTGGCATATATAAATTATAAATAATTTAAAGAAAGAAACAGAATCACTGATCCTGGCTGCACAAGAACAGGCAATTCGCACAAATGCCATAAAGGCTAAAATCGACAAATCCTCAAGTGATGCTAAATGCAGATTGTGCAAGGAAGCTGATGCAACTATAGACCATGTGCTCAGCTGCTGCAAGAAAATCGCGCAGACTGATGACAAACTATGGCACAACTCTGTTGCACAAATGATCCATTGGAATTTATGTAAAAACTATAACATCCATACTGATACGAACTGGTGGGAACACAAGCCTGAAAACGTCACTGAAAATCAGATGGTCAAGATCTTGTGGGATTTTCGTATACAAACAGACAAGGTACTGGCGCATAATACACCAGACATCACGCCGGTCGAGAAAAACAAGGTGACTATCAATCGACATCGCAATACCAGGTGATAGCAAGGTCGATGAAAAAGAACACGAAAAAATAGCAAAATACCAGGACTTAAAAATCGAAATTCAACTATTATGGCACAAACCGGCAGTGGTAATTCCAGTGGTGATTGGAACACTGGGTGCTGTTCCAAAAGCACTGGAATTACATTTAAAACAGCTCAAAATTGACAAAATCACCATCAGCCAAATGCAGAAAGCCGCACGCTCGCCGGACCGGCAGCGATGGCCGGCTGGACACGCCCCTGAGCTGGCTCTCTCTCCTATGGTGCCTCCATTTTATTTTTCGCTTCTGTGCATGCGCAGAAGCTGTTTTTTGCTCTGCGCATGCGCAGAAGCTGGATTTTCAGTACTGTGCATGCACGGCCACCCGGCACATGCGCGGCCACGCGGCACATGCGTGGCCACGCGGCGCGGGAGGAAGCGAACCAGCAGCGAGGTAAGTTAGAACCCACCCCTGAAATCAACCATCAATAGACACATAGACATTAACAACATCTATAGACGATCACCCAGCCCAAAAAGGATCAAAAAGACCCAAGCACCTCTCCACCAGCAATCAGCACCCAGATCATCACAGATTAACTCCAAGGTTAACATCAGACCTACAATCAAACAAACAATACCCTAATCAAGAAACTACCACCACCACCATCCAACACTGACAGGCAAGCCACCAGAATATAAACTGACAGCAAATTGCACTCCCACCTAGTGCTTACTAGTTTGGCTAAATAAACGTCTGCAACCATAACTAGCCATATCGATTCGATCCTCACAAAGCAGCCTTTGCACGATGTGCTGTTAGGGGTTAAGGTTTTAGCTTGGATAATTTTGTTGTGCTTTAGTGCTTGTCTGAATCTACCAACTTGCTACTTCGGTAAAATCAAGGTTAAAACACTCAAACGAATACTGTGCGGTGCAGATAAAGTTACCCTTGCAATTGTGGCGAATATCTGTAGCTCGGTAGGATGAGGGTGAAGGTTCGTTCTCCGAGCTTGTGGGTTGGTTTCCGATCGTTTCGTTACCAGCCTAGGTAACATCCTCTGCGGAGTTTAGGGGAAAACTCCCTAAACTCCGCTGAAGATGTTGCCTGGCCTGGTAACGAAACGTTCGGAAATCAACCCACAAGCTCGGAGAACGAACCTTCAACCATCAAAGTTACCCTTGGCCACACACTGCCAACCAGATTTCATCAGAGCACGCTATAAGATCCTAGCTCACCCTTGGATGTTAAAAAGTCTTTTAAAATCCGAAATGGGGTATTGGACTACTTCCTATCTTTGTAAAGAATAATGGAGCTCATTCTCTTTAAAATCAAAAACCGCCAGCCTGGCCGCTGTGGGCGTATCGGGCGAGCCTGGAAGGGTGTGAAAGGGAGGAGCGGGGGCGGATCTCTGGTCTTTCGCCGGTTCATTCGGAATCGTTGGCGCTCGGACGGCCCATTTGAGCGATGGCTGGAACCAGGCACCTTAGCAAGAGTTTGGATGCCTTTCGGGGACTTTTCGGGATCGGGTTGCGTCCGCGCTTTCCAAAGGATGCACGGTAAGAGCGTGTGCCAGAGGAAGAAATGGTGGCTTGGGGTTAGCTGGGTCCCGATGATCGGGAGGTCCTGCTGCCGGTTTCCTTTCTCCCTAAACTGAATCTGGTCCTCACCGGCGGCCGAAACCGGCTGCCAGAAGCAAGAAGGCAGGCGGTCCCATGGCCGGAGGCTGATGGGCTGGATTCGCACGATATGTTAAACTGGCCTAGATCGGGGCTATTTAGTTGGCGGGTTGTGTGGGATGTCATAGAAAAGTGATTCATTTAGGCTGAGCGTGTTTATGTGAAAGCTGCAACTCTTTTTTTAATTAAAGCAAGCATTAATGCTTGCTAAAGCATTAACAAGACACGAGAATCCAATTTTTCTGACGGCCACCGCATCATTTCTGATTGCCAACTATGTTTAATACATAACTTAAAGCAGTTGAAAGAAGAACATCTGGGAATGGTGCCACCGAATCCCGTGGGTTTATTTCTGCAGTAAATAGTAAAAGATTCTTAGGTATCACTTCAGTGAGCATTCATACCTAGCATGTCTACTTAAAACTAAACCTCATTAAAAGTTATTTTTGAACACACTATATAATTTATTTCCAATAATGAAAATGAATGCGGGCATTGTGAGTTTCAATTAATTAACTTCTGAGGCACATTCAAGTTTGACAACTAAACAATACAAATATGTCCATATAATTTTCCTAGCAGTGTTTATAGGAGTGGGTTTTCATCCTTTCTTCCAAAATTTTCCTCTTAGATTCCAACCATCCCTTCCCTGGAATTAGTTAAGATTGGCTAGTAAATATTACTTGGTGTAGCTATTCATCATCTGGGAATTCTGAAATCTGATGATCTTAACACTTAGAGAAGGTTGAGGTGGCATAGTCTGCCAACTATGGTTAGTCCTAAGGGAAGCTCTTATCAATAGCATTATCTACCTTCAGATGAGAAATAATTCCCTCTTCTAAGCTTTGCCATCTTCGATGTCTCCTGTTTTCTACAGGATCATCCCCACTATGTTTCACTGGAGATGTTTAAGCTCTATTAGGTTCCTTGGTCCTCTAATTATGAATTCCTGCTCTTTCCTGGTCTCCAGATCAATTATGAGAAAGCAGGTCCGGCCCTTCCTCAATCTTGCAGCTCCTCTACTTGGTGCCAAGCGTATGGAATACACTGAAATCCGTCAACTCCCGTGAGTAGCTCAGTTCTAACCATGATTGTAAGCCAGTTCCTGGTTGAGGTCTCACTTGGTGGAATAGCAGTATTGAGATCTCACTTAATGAAATATCATTATCCAGTTGTCTGGTAGCAGTATCTCCCGATTGCTTTTCCATTTGAGTAGTTTAGGATTTGGCTCTACTTTGAAACATTTGGTAATATGTAATCATATATTTAGATCATTCCAGATATAGGTCTGAATCCACAGATCTACATCTTTAGAGGCCTCCTTTTATTGATTACTTGGCATATATTAAAAATATAAGAACTATGAAGGATCAGACCAAAGACCTAATGGCTGGATTTTCATAATTTACTAAGCAGATGTGGCCCATATGCACATTTCTCATATCCTGAGATTGTCCTGCCAAAAATTGGTGGGGAAGCATCTTATTTTCATCTACCAAATAAAAGGAACTTTTCCTCAACCTGAAATGCTTGTTTTCACAAAGCTCTTTTGATCTTTTCATATCTGTTTGAGAAGCAATGATCAAAACTGGGTAATATTTCAGATATAGACTTCACATTTATCCATAGCTTAAACTGAGCAACGCTAATAAAAGTTTGGAGGGTAATTTCACTTGATCCAAGAGTTTAGGCTACGGTATCTTTGTCTTTAAATGCCGATTGATGGTTTTTGCTCACCATCCCCATTACTTCTGCTCATGCAGGTACTCTGTTGACCAGATGTATGACATTATAGCCGATGTTGGCAGCTACCAGCTCTTCGTTCCCTGGTGCAACTGCTCCCGCATAATTTCCCATCACAAAGAAGTCTCCCAGGCTGAACTGGAAGTGGGATTTCCTCCTGTGGTTGAGCGCTACGTCTCGGAGATCTCTTCAGTGCCTCACTGCCAGATCCGGGTAATGCATGATATTCAGATGGTTTAAAGTTCAAGTTACAAATTGAGTGGTTTGTTTTTCCAGAAAATGGCCACATTCACAAGACGCTCTAACCCCCAAAATTATTTATCCATGGTTCATTCAGTTAACCCAATTTTTTGGGCTGTAATGACACTTTGAACCAGAAACTAACACATTTATTTGGATTCAGGACATCTTACCAGACTGAAATGTGGTCAGCCATTTTGTGGATCAACCAGTTGTGTGTTTCAATTGTGTGGCTGTCATCTTGACTTTTTTGACCACTCCCCTGATTGTCCCCGAGTCGTAATATTGTTAACTCAACTTAAATCTGGTTTGAACTATTGTAGCTGCTGCTTATGACTCATTTCCCTTTTCTTGGGCACTGCTCTCTTAACACACAAAGCAACAGCACCCTGGGAGAAACTGTATTATGTCATTGTCCTTTCAGAAAGAACACTGGTGTTGCAACAACTTATCAGTTGATATGTGACAAACTTCAGCTAAGTCATCAAAACGAAAGTTGGGTTCCCTTTTTTTAATGCATTGATACTGAGGTTTTTAATATTTCCCCACATGAAGATTTGCTATAGCTGACCATAACCTGCTGCCTTCAGAATATGCTGATGCTATAACCATAGCATCAACATAGTCTAATGTATGTGGAGAGTATCTAGTTAGAGAATGCTGGTCTCCATATTCATTCTTTAAAAAAAATATTTTTGTTATCCAAACCCTTTATCTGAAAACACAAATCCCAGTGTTGTTTTCCCTCTAGAAGTGATATGATACTAATACTGATCCCTAATCAAGAAATGTGTATCACCTGACATTAGGTCAGTCCCGTCCCCCCCATTCTGTGGGCCTTTCAGAATGCCTTTAGGTCATGGCTATTCTTTCAGGCATGGGTATTAATTGATTAGTTAAAGCCAGATGGGTTGGTTACTAGTTTCCTCAGTTGCCATTGGGTGTTCCTTCTTGCTTCTCTTATTGCTTGGTCTGTAGTTTTTTTTTTAAAAATTGTTTGCTACCCAGAGTTGCGTTTACAAGGTGAGAAGCCATATAAATCTATTAAATAAAAAATAAAAATGTAAAAAAATGTATATGTGAAATTCTATTAAGTCACGGTACCATATGTATTCAAAAGTTCAGCTATTTTGTCTGGTGCAATTGATAGTATCATAGTTGTATTCAAGAGTCAAGAGTATTCAGTTCTCAAGTGATTCCAGTCCCCCTCTACCTTTCCCATATATATTGCAGGCAATATCTATTTTGTAACAAAAGTTTTTGTTACGTGGGCATCCTGTGTGCCTTCCTGAGCCTTGGCACCCTCAGCTGAGTAGAACTGAACTCCCCAAAACAGAGTAACAGAGTAATGTATGTAACAATGTAACAAAGTAACAATGACCATATTTTCTTGGAATTTTGGGTGTTGAAGGCTGCATTTTCTGGACACAAATCAGGTGGAGAGTTTCTCTGACTTTCTTCACGGGAAAAGAAAACTCTCCAAGTTTCTTAAGTACAGGAGTCCTTTAAACTATTCCCCATTAGGGGCATTTCTTATTGAAACCTTCCTTTGGAATTTTGAAACCAAGATAGCTGCAGGGTGCAGGAAAACAATTCAGGATATTCATGCCCATCTTTTGGTTCATTAAATAAATGCAACTGTGAGAACTTCCCTGAATTTCTGTTGCTTTAAATAATTTCTAAAGCAAATTCTCTTTCGTCACTATGAACGAATACAATGGGAAAAGAAAGTTTCTTGAATGCTAAGTCACATTCTGCCTGAGTTCAATGACCGCCAGATTAATCCTACGGCTCCAGCAAAAGGATCGCCAAGTGCAAGCTGGGTCCCCCCCCCCGTTTAAATGAGTTTAAACAAGCAGGCATTAATTTTGCTAATTTGTCTATCTTTCAGGCTGTGAGTAAAGACGGGCGTTTATTTCGGCATCTGGAGACACTGTGGCAATTTAAGCCAGGAAACACGGGGCGGCTGGATTCCTGCACACTCAAATTTTATGTAAGTGCTTTTCATATACTAGTTCCCCATAGAGAAAGGGGAGTGACTCCAAAACCAACAGAATATGGGGCAAGAATGTACAAATTGGCAAAGTCCAGTTTTATCACAAGTACAAAGGTTCGTGTATATTCTAAATTATTGCAGCACTGTAAATTCGTCACTGATTGATCAGTTCACTTTCACGTTTAGCTTTTGTGGTACTGATGTCCTGATACTATTATACATTTATTTAAGCAGGTATATATGTGGTCAAGCATGAGAAATCTTATACAGGTCATCCTCGGCTTACAACAGTTCACTTAGTGACCGTTCGAAGTTACAATGGCACTGAAAAAGTGACATGACCATTTTTCACACTTATGACCATCACAGCATCCCCATGGTCATGTGATTTACATTTGGATGCTCGGCAAATGGTTCATATTTATGATGGTCACAAATCCCGAGGTCATGTGATCCCCTTCTGACAAGCAAAGTCAATGGGGAAGCCAGATTCACTTAACAACTGTGTTACTAATTTAACAACTGCAGAGATTCACTTAACAAATGTGGCAAGAAAAGTCATAAAATGAGGCAAAATCCACAACAAATTTCTCACTTAGCAACAGAAATTTTGGGCTCAATTGTGGTCGTAAATTGAGGACTACCTGTATATATACATGTCTAGGTGTCTACTTACGCAAATTTATTTATTTCACCTCATTCACAGGTCTCCTTTGAATTCAAGTCCACCCTCCATTCGCAACTGGCTAATCTTTTCTTTAATGAAGTAGTCAAGCAGATGGCCTCAGCCTTTGAACAGAGAGCAGAGAAGCTGTACAGCACTCCAACGGCAGACCAGCCACACCAGGCAATTCACTGCACGTGACAATGGTTTTGGAAATACTGACGTTTGAGTCCAACTTCCTGATCTCATAGAGCAAAGTCTTCTTTTTGCTCACATCTGTATCATTTCTTGGATGTTTTTAATTCACGGACATGACTTTATTTATGCCTATTTACCTTGCCCCCCCCCAAAAAAACCTTTCAAAGGTGCACATTATTTAAATGATTCTGCTATTTTATTTACAATAAAATTAAATTATTGGATATTTAATTATGCTGTTGTAAGGATGACTCTTTGTTACAATGGAGACCCCTGACCATCACTGAAAACCACAAATATAATGGAATTTTTAATTAATTTTGAAACAGAAGGTGGGGTTTTTTTATATATATACTTCAGGTTTTTAAAAAGTGGCATATTTATTGGCTCACTGAATAATTTCTTGAAATATAAGGAAAACAGAGCTAGCTAAGCACAACTCCCCCCCCCCCGCCTTCAGTGGCATTTACAGTGCAAGTTCCTAGACTCTCCCTTTCTTTTTGTTAAACCTCTCTCCTCTTCTAGGTGGCATGGGATCAATCTTTTGTTTCTTTCCTTGAAGTAACCACTTTCCTTTCAGATTAATTCAAACTACTCTAGAATTTATTGAAAATAGAATAAAAACAGGGGAGGGCAATGAATTTTTCTTTAGTAGCTCATAAGAAGACCCTGGAATGAGCAAGTTGATCAAAACTCGCTCCTTGTGAGCCAGTCTTTCTTGTACTCAAAATTCTCCGAGTAGAGGCTTTTGTGAACAGCAGCAGCATTTAGCACAAGGGTGCTATTAAGTAATTGAGAAGCTGCAACTGTTAGGCTAGTCTAGTCATATAGGAGCTATATAGACAGTGATGCAATCTAACTCTGATCTCTTGAAAGTAGATTTTATACCTGAGCTGCCTGGGTAGAAGAAAGTGATTGCCTAAGACAGGAATTGCTGAGTTTGCTCAACTAAAGGTTGAGTTTAGTTGCAGCAGAGATGACGCCGCCAAGCTGACTCCTACTCAAGCTGACTCCTACTCGGATGGCGTAACTGCTTAAGCACAGCAGAAAAACTATCACTTGTGCCAAAAATGGCAATTCCCTATTCTGAGGAAGTCCAAGTGATAATATCCTGGAAGATGAGGGAATCTTTGTTCAGGGTTCCCTAGAAGTATGTAAAATGCAGAACTAAGAGAGGAAAATTAAAAGAGAAAAATAAAAGTTGTCTCTCTCAAGAGGGAACATAATTGTGCATGTTTGCATTGTGTGTCAAAATCAAAGGTAAAACTGGGTTGTTTATTACAAAGTACCCAAAGCCATATGGATTAAGCTTCCATTATTCTGCCTGTTAGTAAATATTTACTAATATAACATGGGCAACATTTTAATAGTACTTGACAATTATGTACGCCAGTGTGTTCGCAGAAAAAAAATGACAACAAAGGTTATCTTATCTCATGAGTGTCAAACTTGCCGCGTCATGTTGCCATCACGTGATGTATTGCGATGTTTTTCCCCTTTGCGCAGCTGGGGTGGACGTGATCTGCGCATGACGTATCTGGCCCGTGGGCCGCCTGTCTTGTCTTGTCTTGTCATCTTAGAACAGATCTTCCATAAAACATGATTTCAGCTATAACTGCTCAGTTTATAGGACTTACCTGCTTTTTAATTAGTATTCCACATATTAACTACAAATTGTTTTCTGTTTGCCGTCTCAAAGTGGCAATGGGCAAGTACTATCAGTTTCAGAGTCATGGTCAGCGGGAGCTGAGGGCTACAAAGTGGGGAGTGCTTGTGGCTCTGTGGCCCCTTTGGTATCAAAGTAAATTATTTGTTCTAATGAACCAATTTTTGAGCACTGATCTTATTAGCAGCAAATTGTCAAATAGAAGACTTGCAGTAGGATTGATTTTAAAGGAGTAGGGATAAAGCAAGTGAAACACTGAGCATCCTCCCACCCACCCACCCACTCTCTGTGAGGATTCACCAAGGCAAGAGGGATATAATGCTTGTTTTCTTGTCCAACCTTTACCAACATGAATACAAGTTTGCAAGGGTCCTCCGGCTCCCATTCACTTTAATAAGGTTTCCACAGTAGGATGTCCTGAAGCATTAACCCCAGGTCTGATTTCCTGATGAGTTCTGTCACTTCTTCCATTTCCACAACAGTCTCCCATTATAGCTGTGGCTGAGAATGAAGGTCAGTCTTTTGCACAAAATCTTCTTTATGGGTACCATCACAGTAGGGAGGGTTCTTGGTATATTTACACCCACATAACCAGACCTTTTTCGATTCTCCAGCTGTGAATCTCAGGGGAGACATTTCTGGGGCACTTTTCTTATGGGTTCCGTCACAGAAGGGCTGTTAAGATACACACAGAACCAAGACTGTAAACAAGCCTAACAAAAGACAGCATTGCAGGATTTTATAGTTGCAGTTTTGCTCAGATTACAAAAACATCCTAGCCTGAGCAACTGGGATTTAGCTAAGCCTGAAGAGGCAAGTTTGTTTTGCAATTTTTTTAAAGCTTGTATGTGTTGAACAGTTTCAAAACTTTTTGCATTAGCAAAAAGAGAACTGGCTTCTTCAAACTCAGCCAATATACTACTGCAATACTGGATTGACCCTCTTGGCAGTTTTGTTAAGACACTGGACTCCAAGTTTGGACCAAAATGAAGATAAAAGAAACCTGGAGAAATGCTGGAAGGCTACCTGCTTTTGGCTATGTCCACAAGCACACCAGGCGTAGCGTTTCTCTGCTATTAAGTCCACTGGAAAAGGTTCCTTGGCTGCAATCACTGGCTTGACTGATGAGGCTGAAAGAGCTGAGCAGCTTCTTATCTGCAGGCAGGCAAACAACAAAGCATTGGCTTTATGAAAAAAAAATGAGACATCTGATTAACTAATGCCATCCTTTTATTAGGTAAAAAGTTCAAGGCATGCAACTGAAAATAGGGAGAAGCACAGGTTTTTTTTTTTTCCTCTTTCACTACTTTCTGCCATGAGGAAATGCACAAATTGAATATAGCAGAGCAAAGGTACAAATATATTCACCTACTCATTTTCTACCTTAAATGTTCACTTCCAAAGTCATCTTCCGGTGCATTCAAGATCTGATTGTTGCATTTGTCTAACTAAATACAGGAAGTTCTCGACTTACGATCACAATTGATTTCCTTTGCTAAGCAAGACAGTTAAGTGCATTTTGCCCCATTTTACAACCTTTCTTGCCTGTTGTTAAGTGAATCACTGAAGTTGTTAAGTTACTTACATGGTTGTTAGGTGAGTCTGGTTTCCCCATTGTCTTCATCAGAAGGTCACAAAAGGTGATCACAATAACCCCAGGACCCTGCAACTGTCATAAATACATGCCAGTTGCCAAGCGTCTTAATTTTGATCACGTGAAAAATGGTCACAATTTTTTCAGTGCCATTGTAATTTCAAATGGTCACTAGCGAATGGTTGTACAGTAAGTCGAAGACTACCTTAATGGATGTATTTTGAGTTTTGTTTTTATATGGCACATAATGATTTGATATCCTCAAATCATTTTATTCTTGATTTATATACTGCTTTATTTTGTGTAAGTAAAGGCAGTGTACATTATTTCCTCTGATTTTCCCTATAACACCCCTGGGAGTGGGTTGGGCTGAGAAAAAATGATTGGCCCAAGTCATTTGGGTGATTTCCATGCCTAAGACTAATCCAGCATCTTAGCTGCTATATCCAATTATCTCATAAAGTCCTGGGATGTGGACCAAGGATTTCCTGTTCTGACTTACTAAGCAGCTTGATTTCTACATGAAGGCTGAAGTGGCTGCTTGTTGTTCAGTTGTTAAGTTGTGTCCGGCGCTTTGTGACTCCCACACCAGGCCTCCCTATCCTCCACTGTCCAAACTCAGGACCACTGTGTCGATGATACTATCTAACCATCTCATCTTCTGCCATCTCCTTTTGCCTTCAATCTTTCCCAACATCAGGGTCTTTTCCAATGAGTCCTCTCTTCTCATTTGGTGGCCAGAGTATTTGAGCTTTAGTTTTAGTATCTGGTCCTTCCAAAGGACCGTCATCACTGGTTTCCTTTAGGACTGAGAAGTGGTTGCAGGCATATATAATAATAAAATAAACTTCTGTTAAAGGAGAGGTGGAAAATCTGTGATCTCCTAGATACAGGTAGTCCTCGACTTACAACCATAACGGACCCAAAATTTATGTTGCTAAGTGAGAAATTTGTTAAGTGAATTTCTGTCCCATTTTAATGATTATTATTTTTACCGCATTCGTTAAGTGAATCATTGCAATGGTTAAGTTAGCAACACGGTTGTTAGGTGAATCTGGCTTCTCCATTGACTTTGCTTGTCAGAAGGTCGCAAAAGGGGATTACATGACCCTGGGACATTGCTACTATCATAAATGTGAGTCTGTTTCCAAGCATCCGAATGTAAATCACACGACTATGGGGATTCAGAGCAATGGTCGTAAGTGTGAAAAATGGTCATGTCACTTTTTTCAGTGCCGTTGTAACTCTGAACGATCACTGAATGAACTGTTGTATGTCGAGGCCTACCTGTACTGTTGAAGTACAACTAACTTTCAACATTCTCCGCTCCCCCTTGTTTATGATGTCAGGAGTTGATCAAAGTTCAAATTCGGCAATTACCCATGTTTTCCATTCCTGGAAAAGTGCTTTTATAAGAACCACAACTCCAAGGGTTTTTATATAAAAGTGTTTTTTCACACAACTACAACTTATTCCTCTAGGAATCATTACCTTCTCTTGTGTCAGGAATTCATTTATTAATTCTCAGTTTATGTGAGAAATATCCACACTGAAGCCAGTGAGAATCACTTTTGAAAAGACATGTATGAGAAAGGCACATTCAACTGTGCTCTTGTTTATTTTTTGAACTATCTTTTGTGGTGTATCATTTCTCATTTTAGCCTTTGGCCCCATCATATGCGTCTGTTCCTAACCACAATGAGGCCAACATGACATTATGCAAACTGAGCTGTCATACTTGCGTCATGTTACACTGAAGTACATAAAAGGTTGTGTTTGCACTGAGACAATGTAAAATGTATTTCATCACTTGCCCACTCTGAATATCGCATTAAGAACTATTTGGTAAACTAGGAAAAGTTTGCTCTGGTGCACTGCTAGGAAATCAGAGTTTGAATGTCACGTTAGGCTGGACCTATATAAAAGCTATTCTTTTAGAGCCTGACAGGCAGGAACAATGCTCGAATACAGGAAAAATTCTGCAGATTATACCATGCCGGGGATACCGAAGTAAACACTGTCCTACAGTATTTTTATTTTTGAAATGTTAACCAGTCAAAAATAAATCTCACTACATCATTTGGTGCTCACTCCTTTCCTATATGAAGGCCTGCAGCAGCCTCACTTACCCTACAATATATCTTTCTCTACCGACATCTCAAGAAAATGTTCAAAAATTGCATTTCGGTCTCTGTATGGAAAAAAAGCAACGCAAACTGAAAAGTCATCGAATTTCGGGGCGCAGGAAAGGAGAGGGAAAAGGTGCAAACTTTCCAGGCTTCTGTGCTTACCTGCGAGAAAAAAAGCTGACAGAAGGAACCTCCTGGTGAAGCCACGAGATACCTGGCTTTCTGCAGCCCTGGCATGGTTGGCAAACAAGCTCCTCCCGCCACCCGGGTCACCTTCGCGGCCGCGCGCCGCATCCGCGCGCCAGGAAGCAGCGGGGATGGGGGTGGGGGATGGCAAGCCCCGCCCACAATTGGTGGAGAAAGGTTGCGAGGGGGCGCCGCGGCTGAGAAAGCTTTTGCAAGCTGGTGACGGCTGTGGGGTGATGGGATTGAAATCTGAGACATCCGGTGATTAGAGTTGGGCGGTTTGGTTGCAATCGTGTGCTAAAACGCTTCATTGCAGCCTTTTGTTTCTTTTGCCACTCAAGACTAAATTTCCGTTAGGAACAAAATGACACTAGAATGAAGAGCCTTTAAGGGGTATAGATATTTGTGCGCACCACCTACTAGTAATAAAAAATAAACTGCCTGTTTTAACTACCTTAACATCGGATTCCTAAATGGCTCCTGTCCCATAGATAGCAGAACTAGGATATTACATATCCCCTTGAAAGCATTATATTTAAGTATATTTAAGTACAGGATGTGAGAGAAACAGTGCATCTGAATGTAAAATGTCAAAGAAGAGGAGCTGGTGAAATGAGCATTTCTTGAGTTTATTTCCATTTATTTATACGTAAAATAGGTAAAATCTTGGAAGATATTATTCATGGCTCCTGCAAATGAGAAGGTGTGTTCCTCAAAACGTTCTTAAGAGAGGAGTACATTGAAAATCTCATCTGGTCTGATTCTAGCTGTCTTCCAAGTAAGACAGCTTGTTTAAGAAATAATTATTTGTTTAAAAAAGAACATACACACTGGGTTTTGATGGAATATCATTAGCTTCTTAATTCCCCCCCCCCCATTGATCTAAATTCAATATTGATGTAATTTCAAATTCAAAACTTAGCCAAGATTCCCACATTTTCAACCTAATTAATTTGTGTTTTGCCAGGAGGGTATTTTGTATCATGTAGTCATCCTTCAATATATATATCACCAGTTTGGATTTGATTTCCAACATTTGTGTTTTCAGCTTTTAATGTTTTAATCTTTTTTATTGGTATGTTTTTTATTATTTGTTGTGCCCTTCTATGGCCTAGAGGTGGAGCTCTTGCCTCACAATCAGGAGGTTGTGAGTTCAATCCTAGGTAGAGGCAGATGTAGGGTCTCCTGCTTGGGCAGGGGGTTGGACTAGATGACCAGCAAGGTCCCTTCCAACTCTGTTAATCTGTAATCTTTTTAAACTTTGTTGCCCAGGGTCACATATGTGCGATGATGGCCAAATACATTTACCAAATGAATAAATAATACATTTATTTCTACTGTAATTGGAAGTTTCCAAAGCAAAGAGATAGCAGTCAACTTTATTTGCTGAAAGGTGGAAATTAAGAGGTTAAAAAATTATTTCCTTTGTAATGTATGCCCCAGAGGTAGATAATTATTTTATCGGCATCCTCAAAAGTGATATGAAGTCGCCTAGACTGCAGTCGCCTAGACAGGCAGTCCTTGTTTAGTCACTGCCTCATTTAGTGACCATATGCTGTTACAACAGTGATGAAAAAATAACTTGGCGACCACTCCTAGCATTTACAACCTTTGCAGGCCTGTAAAGGAAAAGAAAGCTGAAGTAAGATCACAAGCCCAATCACAGTTTCACTTAGTGATCACTTCACTTAATGACAAAGTTTCTGGTCTAACTGTGGTTGGTAAATGAGTACTATCTATACATTCCATCCAGCATAACATTATTGTTCCATCAGCTGACCTCTTTATTACGTTCATGTTTTTTCTATTTTCTTTCTTTCTTAAAACATCAGGCCAGAACCAAAGACTTAGAATAATTGCACAACATGATTTGGTTTAATCTGAATGCATCCCCTATTGCTTGTTGCAAGTTTCGTGGGATTTTGTGACTCTGAATATACAATTTTTTTTCCAGGCACGGGCTTTTTAGCAAGTGTGGTCGGGAGAATGCCATAACCTAAATAAAGTTTAGTTTTTTTAAAAAAAAAGTCAAAGGCAGTTTTCTGAGGGGAGATAAGCAATGCCAGAGTAGAAAGAAGGTAGAAAAACTAAGATTCATCTTCTTCTTCAACTCCAGATGAAAGCTTGGCACTTCCAGAAAACTATTTTTTTTTTAATATGATGCCCCAATAGAAACCAGTAGATTACTCAGCTATGATATAATCTCCATCTTTCTTTGCTCGGGCTCTGCTCAAAAGGTGTTTGAGAGTAGAATTCCAAACCTGCTTTAGAGATGGAAATTAGAATAGAATAGAATAGAATAGAATAGAATAGAATAGAATAGAATAGAATAGAATAGAATAGAATAGAAGCTGGAAGGGACTTTGGAGGTCTCCTAGTCCAGCCCCCAACTCAAGCAGGAGAACCTATACAATCTCAGACAAGTGACTGTCCAATCTCTTCTTAAAAACCTCCAGTGATGACTGTTTTACTTTCGGAACACTAGGGGAAAACTTCTGAGTTTTTGCAGGACATACCCTCAAAGACAGTGACTCTTTGCTAATGCCCCCAAACTAAACAGGGTTGGACCATGCTGGCCTGAGGAATTCTAGGACTTGAAGTCCACGCATCTTAAAACTGCCAAGGTTGAAAAACACTTATGTGTAACATTGCATGTGCTTCCCAATGCACATGTCCACACAGATATACAACAGGAGTGGGGAACCAGAGAAGACACACAGATGCAACATTGTCACTTCACAAACCACAAGGAAATACTGATGCCTCCTATAGTCACTACTGAATAAAGAGATTGCAAAGAATTGTAGAAGCCATGTTTTGCATTCTTTCCCTATCTGAATGATACTTCCTCTCTTAATTTGCATCTGTGAAACAGATGCCTTTCTGCCTCCATCCAAATCAAATCATGCTCATCTGAGGGCCTAGCCTGTTCAACACACCCATTGCCATGTGGGAATCTCTTCCTCTTGGTACAATTCCAGATGGCTGTGGTGTGTATGAATACTGTAGCATGTGTCTGATCACAAGAGTTTCCTGATCACAAAGAAGTCACTCGCATATGATTCTGTGTTTGTGGGTGTACGGTATATATTTTAGGATGAAAGAAATTAAGAAAAGGATCTTTAGTTGCTCTTGCACTTTGGGATAGTATTCTCTGAGGGGGGGTGGTGGAATGAGATGTTTATGGGATGTTACAACAATGGCATCCTTTAAAGTCTCTGCTGCCAACGGAACCTGAGGCAACTACCTCTAGGAAATGAAGTTAGGATGATCAGATCTGGGTTGCAAAAAGATCCAAAAAAATCCAGAAAACATCTTTTTTGCTGCTATCTCATGGCTATTGGGAATTTTGCAGCTCAGATTTGCTAGCCCTTGCGGTATCTTTTTCAAAGAGACGTTTCTTTGATATTATTCTACAGGTATCAAATTGAGCATCTTGGATGCTTCCAAATGGAATGTCCATGGCTATTCCCAAAAACTTCATGCATTTGCTTCCTTTATTCTTCCATAATGACTAGCTTGTCATTATTAGATAGTCCAATGTTTGAAGATATGTGGAGTTTAATTGGCTTGTTGGCTGTGGAATTCTGGGAGTTGAAGTCTACACATCTTCAAGCTGCCAAGGTTGAGAAATTCTGGGGTAGTCCATTCTGCTTTCTATGGATAAATAGACTGCTTCTGACTATTTTGCTGCACTCACCTTACAATTGAAGAATCTTTTTTAAAAATGTCCATTCATAGCTGGGTTGGATGCAGATATTTACACATTGTAGTTGCCAACATATACACAATATATTTATTTAAATGAACAGTCATCTGTGGGACCCTCTCTCCTTAAGGATATCTGCCCGTCCCACTAGAGCCTCTAGATCAGGGATGGCTAACCTTTTCCGGACTGAGTGACCAAAGCGCGCGCGCATGCCCGAACCTCCAAAATGCAATGCGTGCACAGCCCCTGTACATGCACCCTGCCCCCGTGAATGTGCCCCACCCCCACGCATGCACACGCACCCCACGCATGCACGCACGTGCCCCCCACGCATGCGCGGCAGAGACCCAACAACCAGCTGGCCAGTGGGAGGTGCGCATGCATGCGCAGTGGAGCTGAACTAGGGCAACGGCTCGCGTACCCACAGAGAGGGCGCTGCATGCCACCTGTGGCACGCATGCCATAGGTTCGCCATCATGGCTCTAGATAAACACACTCCAGATACCTTCCTTTAAATATTGCTAATAGCACTTAGCACTTAGACTTATATACCGCTTCATAGTGCTTTACAGCCCTCTCTAAGCGGTTTACAGAGTTAGCATATTGCCCCCAACAATCTGGGTCCTCATAACTTGTGGGTGCTTGGAGCATTCCCTTTTTAATTGCAGCCCCTGCCCCATGGAACACCCTCCCCTGAGGTCCAAAGCCTCCCCACATTTTAATCTTCAGGAAAGCACTTAAGTATTCTTTCTCCATGCCTTAACCTAGTGCAAGGTTATGTGTGGAAGGAAACTGTAGGTCACATCAAAAAACAGTGGTTGTGATGCCCAGTTTTTCTATTTTATTGTTTCTTCCTTTTATTGTGTATATATTATTGTATTCTTGGTTGTAAGCTGACAAAAGTTTGGTTCTCGATGGGCAGCTATACAAATGTTTTCAACCAACAATAAATGTGAAGGCCAGTTTGGTGTGATGTTTACAGCACTAAGCTAGAAACTGGGAGACTGTGAATTCTAGTCCCACCTTAAGCAGAAAACCAGCCAGTCCCCCTCTCTCAGCTCTAGGAGGAAGGCAAGGGCAAACCACTTCTAAAATCTTGTCAAGAAAATTGCAGGGACTAGTCCAGGCAGTTACCAAGGACCAACAATGATTTCAATACATTTTTAACTTGAGAGCTGATAATAGCCAGCATGGCAGAAAGATAGATATTTTTACTTACATTCTCTCATTTTGGGTTGGAGTTTTGAATCCTTTGTAGTACAAAATATAGAAGAGAACTTAATCTGGAAGTTTCCAGAACGTTGACTATCTTCCAATATTAAAGCTCTCTTTTGAAGGGGGAATTCTAAAAACCTCTTATAATTGGGGCTAAATCAGGATCCAGTATACTGAAAATATCTAGAATCAAAATGGAAATGGATTTTTAACAAATTCAAAAAAATGCTGATATTGTTTATGTACAAGAAATGCATATAATATTAGGTCATACCTAATTGTCACTGTAGAAAAAATAAGGACAACATGGGGCTTGAGGTTGATTTAGCCTTCCATTCTTCCAAGGTCAGTAAAATGAAGATTGTTGGGGGCAATATACTGACAATGTAAACCACCCAGAGAGTGCTGCAATGCATTATGGGGCAGTATATAAGTCTAAGTGCTATTGCTATAAACAGAAATAAGCCCAGCAATCTCACCTCTAGCTTCACCTTCAAATTTATTCTGGATATAATTATGTGTAAAGGGTAATTGTGGATATGGATATGGCGCATTCAGATTCCTGAAACAGGCTAGATATAGCAAGAATTATTTGGCAGAGGCCAAAATTTGCTATAGTTGATGTATTTATAGATTGCTGGAAGAATAAAAAATGACCTCAAGAAAGAAGGAAGGCTTTTAAGATAAATTTTCCCTTTTCAGCTACAAATTTTCAGTTTTAGTCACAAATTGACTTCCATGGACCTCACTTTATACTTAAAGAGGTTCGTAGAGGGGGCGTGCATAAGCGCACTAACGTGCCTATCGTCCCTGTCATTGTATTTTTATATTATTCCTGTTTTTGTTTCTGTTTGACAAATTATAATAAATAAATAAATAAAATAAATGACAGAATTTGAAATGTTTATATAGAAGACTACCTGTTAGGAGGTACATATAAATTCCTATTAAAAATGATACACAGACAGAACAAGTAAAAGATTGTATGATAAAATGGATGCAGAATTTTAAAGAAACAATTACATTACAACAATGGAAGGACTTACAGTAAAATTCACTCCACACTATAATGTAGAAGAAAATTGGAAGAAGATAATCGCATTAGTATTTCAGATTGTCTTTTTTTCTATATTTGCCATAAGAGAAGAAAAAAGACCATTCAACAGTCATCACTCATGTTTATAATTAAAAGAAAACCCAGGATGGTTTTATTATTTTTCTGATTTTGATATTAATATTTATTACAATAAGAACAGTCAAGCAGCATGGAAAAAATATATCTTAGCTACATTAACTTGATTGCCAAAAATATACACATCTTTTCCTTTATTTAATTAAAAATTACAACAACGGAGGAGAAGGGAAGTAAGTGTTAGACACAGGCAAAGTACTAAAATTGAAACATCAGCATCAAAAGATGGGTAAAGAAACATACCCCAGTGCAACCAAATGTGGAACTTAGTCACCTTTTAAAAATTATTTCTGTTCTCTTCCTGCCAAAAAGAGATTCTGGTACTCTTCTCCAGTGCTCTTTCAAAGCACATTCCTAGTCACTTTAAATGTAACTTTTAACCATGAATCTTAAATCCCATGATAGCTTTCTGTCACTAAAAATTTAAGTCATTTTCAACTTTCAGGCTGGGTTGAAGTCATATGTGACCTGAATTCACATAATACACTAAAATCATAAAACATGACTGATAAACCACATGGCTGGGGTTCACACAATGCACTAAGCAGCAAACAAGTAAGTCATAGTTTGGCTTAGCATGCTAGGTGAACCCCAGCCCTATTCCTGGGATACTAATCCAGGCAACCAAGTTTGAAAGACAGGTTGTTCCTCTGGAAAATGTGCAGAGAAAGCAATCAAATGGACCATAATATGCAGAGGACCTCTGAGGGAGGAGCTAAAGCAGTTTGAAGCTTAAAAAAATAAATAAATAAAAATAAATACAAGAGACCTCAAGGGTCAAGTGGTCAAACCCCATGTCCTTGCATTATAACAACTATTCTTTGAGAAATAATCATCCAGTAGGGTTGCATACTGAGAATAATTTAGAAGTGCTTTTGATCTTGGAGAAGCACAGCACCTCTCTGCTGCTCATTAAAACAGATTAGACTGGACCTCTTATCACTGGGGATGGGAAATGAGGCTTAACCTCTATATTTATTTTTTAACCTATGGTTATAATTCTACTCAAATTGAAATTAAGTCCCATTAAGTTCAGTAGAATTTATTACAGATGAAATTTACATATGATTGCCATCCATATTATTTTCCAATTACTACCTGCTCATTTAGGAAAAATATATATGTATAACATATGTTATTTTTGTAACAAAACAAAGATAAGAAACAATAGAAATAGAAAAAGAGTGAATTATACCACTTCAATTGGACAGTTTAAGTTCTGTTTTCTGCTTTAGAGAAGATCTCTAGTTTAATATGCACCATCTTTTACTGATTGGGATAAATAGAAGTTTGTAAATCAAGTGGTTGAATAAGATAATTTTTCTCATGGCATTAGAATTCCATAGACTAGCTGCATTCACTCATATACTAAACTAAGTTTATTCTTCCTGTTCACAGAAACAGGAAACCAAACCAAGCATGGGTATCTTAATTTTACATATGAACTCAGAATATGATATAATGCAAAGAAATCAACAGCAGAGACTGGTTTAAATCTGAATTTCCAATTCATGCTAACCTAACCATGCTGGTCTGCCTTCCAGCTGGGAATCGCAAACTGGTTGCATGCAGTTCATTCAGATCACGGTTTGCTTTGTATGTTTATTTTGCACACTTTTTTTATAACTCCAATAACAAGACTCTGAGAAGCGCACATAAATTAGAATTTCTAAGCTTGCATGGTCACTGATTATTAGTCACAAGATTAAAAATCAACAAAAAAAGTGCTTCTTACCTCAACATATTAATCAACCTATAAAGCCAAACAACCACTAGCAAAAAGTTAGCATTTCCTGTAACTTTGTTGCCATCTAGTGGTCATCTATTTGCAGAGTGGAAATATAGCCCTATATACTAGGAACTTGTTGAGTTTGCTGCCAGAAATTCTATTGAACACCAGGGGATAGAAGGCTTCAAACACAAGGGGAGAGGAAGAGGGAGGGCAAGAGGGAGGGGAGAGAGAGAGAGAGAGAGAGAGAGAGAGATTAAGCGTAATTGCTCAGGGTCTTCAATAAAGTTTGGACTCCTATTTCCAGCAATGGCTTGATAGACCTCTTGGCTGGAATTAACATTCCAGAAAGAAGCAGAAACGATTGCTGGTAAGATAGGAACAATGGATCAGGATGGTTTTGATACTTTAAAATAGGGAGAATGTTTTTGAGATGCCAAAGTACAATGAATGTTCTTTCTTTTCTTCTTTTCTTGTGAAATTTATAGCCTGCTACAGGAGCAGGGATTGCCAATGTGGAATTCTTTCCTCCTTTTTTTTTTTTTTGCAATACTTCTCAGGAATAGATTAAATTGAGAGATAATGACTAGCCCCAAGTAACTCAGTGGGCTTTCTTCACAAATTTAGCCAATACTGTATAACATGTTGGCTCTTTAACCTTCATACCTTCCCAGGCTAGTTTTAAGAGAAGCTTAAAGAGAAGTGATTAGCAAAGCTAGATTCTAGGGTCAAACGCCAATTTCAAATTAACATTTGAAGTGACAAGTATGATACAAAAAACCCTAGGGACCTGAAAGCAAAGAAAACTAGAAGGTACCTCCAATTTATATAGTTAAGAAGACAATGGGCTGTAAAAAATAACTTATGGTATGTTTTGTTCTGTTAATGAACAAACTTTATCCAATAAAAATAGACTCCTTTGAGCACAGTTCCTGGTAACTTGACAACAATACAGAAGTGATTTGCCATTATCAAATATGACCATATTTCTATGTCTTATTCTAAATTTGCTGAGCACACTGATTTCTGTAATTGAAAACTAAGTGACTGGTGTTATATTCGATTCTGTTACAGGCAAGCACTGTTCCACATCCAACAATCCTGTTTTAAAGACTTTCAGGTTTATTTGAACTAGTGCTTGCTTGGGACTTTTTCAGAATTGCACTTGATTTTTATGTGTTACATACAGTATTCCTGGAGAGGCAAGGAAGTGGTATTCCAGACTGTTCCACAAGCCAGCCTAGCCTCCAGATGGCTTTTTCCTTGATGCACAGTATAACTTTTTTCTCAAATGTAAATATGTCTATACAGCCAAAATGTCTAATGCAGCTCCACAAGGTTTCTATTGCTGAAGAAAATTGCTGTACCGTGTTCTCTATTTGATATCCGTGGGAAGAGAAATGGAGCTTTGTAAAAGCACTTATTCCTTACATTATCCAAGAGAGGTCTTTTCAGCCTTTCAAATTACCGCTAAGCACCAGCTGTTTATTTTCTCTTCCATATAATATGCTAGGAACCTGTCTGGTCATGAAGTAGTAGGGCTGTCAGATTCAGGCTTCAAAAATCCAGATACTACTATATGATAGTAAAGATGCTCACTTTCCTCCCATCCAGTAGTGATCTGGAGTTTTGCATCTTAGATTTGGAACCCCTCAAAAATGGAATATTCTTAGAATGCTTTCAGAAAGCATCTAATTGATCTTTTGGGTGCAGACATGTCTTAAATATACCCTAACTGTGCTTCTCAGCTGAATGTGTAGCCTTGAGTGCAAGAAGCAATAGTATTATTGAGTCATATATATAATTCTATCCTGTGGATTCTGCCACTTACAATTCAATAGGGACTCAATATGGATGTCAACCCTACAAGGTAAATCCAATGCCATATAGGACAGGGCTACTTTTATTGTGACAGCTATAATTACAGAAACCTGCAAGTCTGTATATGCTTCTCCCCTCCCTTATTTTACCTTCAACATTAACTGAAACTAACTTGTTGGAAAGGGTTCAAGATATGCCAGTCGATTATTGCCCTGGCTGTGATTCTTCCTCCTGCCCTTCTCTATGCCCTCTACTTTGGTCTATAGAGATCAGGTGGGACAAACTAAACTACATGAATACGTATCTCTAGCCAGATGAATTGCCTACCAGGAACTATTTGATACATAGGATCACGAATTGAATTCAGACTAAGTATCACCTGCTGCCCAAAGGCTGAATTATCTATTCCTTATTGATTTTCAGTTCAGTTCATACAGCCATTGTAGATTAATGGTTCAGGTGTTGGACGGGACTAGGAAGACTCAGGTTCAAGTTCTCCTTCAACCATAAACTTCAGTGGATGATTTCAGACCAATGGCAATAGCAGACCATGATGACTACTGCTCATTCCAATCTATCTCATACTTTTGTTATGTGAAGAAAGGGGTGATTTTCATGTATTTCACCTTGTGTTTCCATAGAAAACATGGTATATAAATGTAAAGATGAACTATATTTCTGAAGTTAAAACTTTTTTCAACTTTTGTATGGTAGCTCAACTGGGGCTTGATACCTCCCACTTTCCGAGCACTTAAGAGTCACAAAACATGGCCAATGCAGTGTTGTGATCTTGTGCAATGAGGGTTTTGTAGAACTGTGTCATTCCTCAACATAAGGTTCTTCAGGTGATCCTGAATCACAGATCCCAGCACTGTCCATAACTGATTATATTTAATAGGGTTCCTGAGAATTAAAGTTCACCAATATTTGGAGGAATACAGATTATCCACCTTGTGGCTCAAAGCACAATACAAACAGAAAAAGGCTTAAAGGAGAAAAAATATCCCTGCAAAAGCTTTATGGGCTAGCAAGAAATCAGTAATATCAGATTTTAAAATGCAATCCTTGAATGAGCAAATGTGCAGTGTCACACGAACAGTTCCTTCCCATCTTTCAATTCTCTTCTCCAAATGCCTTTCCCCAATCCACTATTATTATTACGATGAAAATATGGAGTCGAACCTTCCTTTTCTTTTGCAATGTCTAGTTTTGCCCTCATTGCAAAGAAAAGTATTTCCCCCCACAATGTTTTAGATAGAATGGTCATTCTTTTCAGCTAATGCTTTACCTCTTTTGTATGTTTAAATAACTCTTTTCCAAAACATTTTAATAATCAATTTTCTCTACTACTCCTTATGGTGCAGCTGTATATCAAGCATTTATTGATGGCAATATTTTTTTTAAAAATCATGTTTGCAATTCTAGCAGTTGTAAAAATCTTTTCCCCCAGCGCCAAGATAAGAAAACAAAAGTCATAGAGTTATGAATTTTGCTGGTGCTATAGAACAATAATTTTCTGCAATGCAGAAAATTGCAGATTTTCAGTAAGGTTGCAGTAAGAATTCTGGAGATACTGCCCATTAGTTGCCTGAAAAGGGGAACAAAAGTTGGATTTAGCCTCCACTTCAAATTATTTCCATCACAACTCATAGCCATTCTGTATTATGGCAGCCAAATAAGGACCAAAAAAATACTATAAACATGCTAATGTTTATAGGACAAAATAAAACCGGAATGCACTGATCTGGATATATTTTAAAGATGAGTTGGCTATCTAAAGATTAAGTGTACTGAGACAGCTTAGTTTTCTGATTAAAAAAAAAACTTTGTTTACGCTCAGCTGAAATGCGAGTCAAGTGTTCTATCTGCTCCTTAACCTGTGCCAAAGCTGCCATGACTGGAAAGAAAACTTCCCAGTTGTCATTTGGAAAATTTACTGTTTTTGACAGTTTCTAGGAGCTACTAAATAACTTCATAAAAATAAGCAAACAAACCTTTAAACTGTGGGTAAGTATGCACACACAAGCTCAAAGCTTGGAGCTAAACATATCTGTCTGAATAAAGCAAAACAAATCAAAGAAAAATTCATGAAAAGTTGCTTCGGTGTCTTAATTTTTAAGAGCCCAACTCATCTATCTGGTAGATACTGTTGCTTTGTTCAAACAACAGGGGGGAAAAAACCCAAACATTATTTTATACAACAGTGGTTATTATGGGATTGTACGTACTTGCTCACCACCAGTGGTTGAAAATAGTGCAAATTGTAGCAGGTGGCAAGAATAAACCTAAAATGACTGCATATTCATGGAAGCAGGAAAACTTTGAAAGGCCCTAGGTGATTCTATTACCCAGAATCTTTCTTTTTAAGAGATCTGGATTTATCCAACAAAGACAAGATTGAGCTGGTTTCCTCAGAATATCTGATCTTGATCTCCATTTCATTTTTTTCCTCCTCCCTGGAAGGAGAAGGAAATTCATACTGTTGCTAAACCATCTGGTTACAAAATGGAGATGGAAATAGATCTTCCAGTGATGGGAAGACCTGTATTCTCCTTAGATGGGATATGAGTGAGATCTGTTTCACAGAAAAGATGTTCTTACCAGCTGATTTTGGAGATGGTTGGAATAGCTCCTGCCATTAGACAAAACCTTTGTTCTGCCTCTTTGGTGTTGGGCTTTTGAGTGGTTGATGTGACAGAGAACAAGAAACTCTTTGTGAGTGGCTGGAAATAGCTCAGCATCGACTCTGGATTATCTGTAAGCATAAACTGCCTGCAAAGACTTCTGAAGGACAGAAAGATGAGTCCCTTGGTCAAAGACGAAAAAATGAGGCCATTTCCTTCAGGTAGGTTTTTTTTTTTTTTAAGACATGTGGCTGGCAGAGATTTGAGAAAACCAAGGTAACTGTTCTGAGTTATGCAGGACTAGCTTTTCGTTCCCAGATAAACTGTACCTCAGCAGGAGTCAGTTAAGATGTAGACATCTGAAATGCCTATGGGAGTGAAATCCTTTGTGTAGGATTCACGCACATGGACCTCCAAATACCACTTTTCCAACCCTTCCTTCTTACTTATTGGAAACCTCAAAAACATCTGATCCTGGTTTGCTGTAGCTGGATCTTCTTACAGGGGAATATTGATGGATTACTTAATCCTGATTTGGAAATAACATGCTCTGCAAAAATAACATTAATCACCAGGTGATTGTGGTTGTGTCCAGTTCATATGTCCCATCTTTGAGGGGATATTCTTGGATGGCAAACACTGCTTCATCCTTTCCATTTGAAGTGCAACGTTTTATGACTTAAGTGCAGCAGAATAGACCAAGCCAACAAGGGAAAGGAGGTCTCTCTTAGAAGGGCACTAAATGACAGGCTCAGAACCGAGGAACGTAGACTTCTGGCATGCCTCCGCTTGGTGTCACTGTGACTGTGGCAAGGAAGACTTTCTCGGAAGCCTTTCATATAGTTGCTCTACGTTTTGGGATCCAAGGTTCAAGGAGACTGTTTTCTTATGGCAGAGAAAGCAGCCCAGTATCACCAAAAGTTAGCCTTTGTCTTGCACTGAGGCACCTCCCTTTTCATTTATGCTCTAGAGGGGGAAAAAATGGCAAAAACAGCACTGTCTAAATTGGTGATATGCCAAACAATACATTAAAAAAAAACAAAAACGGGAGGAAGAAAAACAGATATGAAACAATCCTCTGAGATTCTAATCCCAGGTACCTTCTAAATATAATTTTCCTTTTTTTCATTTCCAAAATCCTCCACTTAGCCTTGTCCAGCCTCTTTCCCATTGCATCTGTCTGCTCATTAACCCATTCTTCGATAGAATGCATTCCACTGTATTTTCAGAACTTTTTTTCCCCCCAACATTTACTTCGTTATCTAGAATTCTGCCCAAATCATATATCCAAATCTGTTCCATAGCCATGTTAGATTCCCTACCAGACTTCCCTGAAAATCACCTCCACCCAGTAGTAGAGCTAGATGGGGGTCCTAATTCCAGAAAATGTCTTTTTCAGAGTTAAAGTATTTATGAATATGCTATGTCACCAAAGTAGCTCAGCTGTTGGCAGGCAATACCTTGCTTCTGGCCTTCTTATAAGATGCTCACCATTCCTTTCTGGCTGCTGCTGTCGCCCTGCAGGTTGAGGAAAGGGTTTGTTTGGGCTGTGAGGACAGGTGGAATAACAGCTCCTGCTGCTGACATCAGGCTGTTCCCAGGGGTGCTGAGCGGTGGGGAAGCCATCAGTGAGCTGGCAGGATTAAGCTGTTGAGGGGAGATGGAGGCCAAGAGAGCACTGTTGGCAGCTGATGGTGCATTATTGCTGGAGTGGAGAAGGGATGTGGTGGTCACTGGGCCAAGGCCGGTCATGGAGGAACCGGTCATCTGGAGCCGCTGCAATTCTCTTTTGTGCTGAATTTGTTGAATCATCTGGAATATCAATGTCTGCTGCTCCTAAGAACCAAATGAACATGATCAGTTGCAGAAAGATTGTAGCAGTTCTCCCTCACATCCTATACCAGAAGAGCAGAGGTGGGTTCCTCCTGGTTTGGACCGGTTCGCCCGAACTGGTAGCGACCCACTGGTGATGTCACGATGACATCACTGAACCGGTTCTTTTGGTGCTGGTGCGTGGGCGCCGCCATCTTTTTTATTATTATTATTTTTTTAATCGTTTTTTTAAAAATTGTTTTCTGGGTTTTTTTTCTTCTGCGCATGCGCAGAAGCAGTGTTTCTGGCACTGCGCATGCGTCGCCATCTTGTTTTTGGCTTTTTTTGGGGGGAGGATTTTTTTTCCGGGTTTTTTTTCTTCTGCGCATGCACAGAAGCCGAGTTTCCGGCACTGCGCATGTATAGCTATCTTGTTTTTGGCTTTTGGGGGGGGGGAATTTTTTTCAAAATTTTCGGCACTACGCATGTGTCGCCATCTTGTTTTCGGCTTTTTTTGGGGGGGGGAATTTTTTCAGATTTTTCGGCACTGCGCATGCACATGCCCACGAGGCGTAGCCACACGGCACAGGAGGAAGCGAACCGGCAGCGAGGTAAGTTAGAACCCACCCCTGCAGAAGAGTTAGAAGAGGAAAAAAACCCCCACGCCAAATACTGCTGTTTTTATGATATGTATCTTATGGGGTTTTCTTAAGGAGAGCTGGGGGGGGGGGGAATCTAGAAAAGAAAAAGAAAAATTGACCCAATGCCTTTGAAGAGTGCTTGTATGAAAACAACTACTTTTGTTTGTTTTGCCTGCTTGTTTTGATCATACCAAATACTGAAGGTGCTTTTGAAACAAAGCAGAGGAAATGAGTCTGAAATGAGACATTATTTGTAAGCATTAAATAGTTTATCAATAAAACTATATATTCAAGCCTTTAAAAAAAAGTCTGGATGATGAGGTAGGTAATTGCTTGATTAAATTTTGGTTTTTCATAGGTTGATGGATTTGGGCTGCAAACCTCTGAATTAATACATGTCTAATTCTTCAGTCATCCAGGTCATGGTTGTCCCAAAGGTGCCTTTTTTTCAAGAGGCAACTGGACTTTCTGGTTTTTCTTTGAAGACGTTTCGCTTCTCAGAGCTGAAGAAGCTTCTTGGATGAGAAATGAAATGTCTTCAAAGAAAAAAGAAAGTCCAGTTGCCTCTTGCAAAAAGTACCTTTGGGACTCTGAATTAGCACTTCAGCAACCTTTAGCTCACTGCTGCCCTTTACTGCTTGTCTGGGTTTCAGGTGCTCAAACCTACTCCTGTAGACATTTATCAGAAAACCATGGTTTCTTGTTACACATTCTCACAGTATCTGCTCCCTATCTTCATCTGGCAGCTACAAGGAGATGAGAAGCGTCTGGTCTGGCTTTCAAAGAAAATTCTTATTATATTGAACATGGAAACTGGGTTTTGTCTAAAGTCCAGGGACCAAGGGAAGTAAGAACAGCAGTCTGATTCTAGTTTGTTCTGTGATGCTGATAAAACATTGTCTTCTTTTGAAAACCCTATACCTCGAGTTGGTGCCCTGCTGTTTTAGCTAATAGTTTCTTCCTCAGCAGTTGTCCGATGAAATGTTACTTACTGGGTGGAGTGGCTGCGATGTTAAGAGCTGCTGCAGTTGCTGCAGTTGAAGCTCAGGCTGGCTGAGGAGCTGCCGCTGCTGTTCTGACAAGTGAGTCACATTAGGTATACTGGAAGAAAGAAGACAAAAAGAATTGGGCAGTTTGTGCTGCAAAAGACCACTTGAGTTCCACTACTTCAGAATCAAGACCTTGGGGGCTTGGAAAGCTCAGTTATTTCTCTTGCTGCATCAAATGCTACCAGGTCTGGTTTACTTAAGCATTATCTCCTACTAATACTATTGTTATTTTTTTAAATTGTCCTTTGCCATACTGGAAACCAGAATAACAGGATTCGGGCTACATTTTACAAATACTTTAAAATATTTTTGCTTATACATGTATATCCTTCCCTAAATATCCAACACTGATAAAGGTGAAGCAGACTGGCTAACACTGCTCTCCTGTTTGATTGATCAGCTACTTTTGACCTCACTGACCATGCTACCCGCCTAGAATATGGTTTTACAATAGTTCTGCTGCCTTCTGGGTTGGGTAATACTGGTCAATGTATGGGCAGGGGAATCAACATTCGAGCCTATATCCTCTTTTATACGGTGTGCTATAGGGCTTGACCCTTATCCCTTCATGAAGCTGGGAGAGGTCACCTATGAACTAGGGTGAGGTATCATCCATATGCTACTGATACCAGTTCTATTTCTCATTCAGAGCCAAGTACAAGCTGCTGTGGAACTGTTTATTCAATGTCTGGATGGGCTATAAGAGTCTGGATGGGACAAAGCAAGTTGTGGATAAATCGCAACGAGACCGAGTGGTTGTTTGCAGCTATCACCAACAGCTACGTGGTGATTGAATGCTCTCCCTCTACACTGTTCCTAAAAAAACAGGTCTGCAATTTGGAAATGCTACTGATTCTTGGCTGTACCCAGATGAGCAGATGGAATTGGTGATCCAGGGGTGCCCTTGCCCAATTGGCTGATTCCCCCAGTTGCAATGTTTTTTGGAACAAGAAGCTCTGGTGTCATGCTCCTGCTCTCATTTTCTCCATATTGGTTTAATGGGTCTCTGGTGAAGCCTATCTGGTATTGAAGTTGAAAAAAAATGTAGCAGGGGTCGTGCTGATGGGTACAAGCTAATTGCAGTGACAAGCCTATTTTATGGGTGCTGCGAAGGTATTGATGCCTTTGACTTATAAAGCCCAAAGGGTAAAGCTTCAACGTAACTAGGAAACCCTCCAATTTGAATCTGGCCAGCCTGACTGTTCAGTTTGGGAGGTAAAGGGGATGGAGGTCTGGAAGCAATGCCTCTCTCTGCTCTTTTGACCCTTTATATCACGAGGAATATAATTATCTTATTTGCTCTTCTCTTTAAACTGCTGTTTGGAAAGGACTTAAAACACAACTTTTCCAACAGGTGTTTGAAGACGAAGCTCACACTTTTCTTAGTCTGCCAGCATTATTTTAAATTTACTGCCTTTCTGACTGTCATTACAATATGTGTGGTTCTTATGGCTCCTGTGTTTTGATTATAAACCACCTAGAACAGGGGTCCCCAAACTTGGCAACTTTAAGACTTGTGGACTTCAACTCCCAGAATAGCTGGCTGGAGAATTCTGGGAGTTGAAGTCCACAAGTCTTAAAGTTGCCAAGTTTGAAGACCTCTGACCTAGAAATATGTCATTATGGCAGTGAAAAAAATATCAGGAGTAAATAAAAATAAAGTGGAACAGGTCCTCAAATTTAGGGCAAAAAAAGTCCTTACAAATCTGCCTCCTAGAAGCTTGGCTTCTTTCTTGTAGTCTTCCCTCTTTCTTACCTGCTTTGGCTCATGGAGAGCTGCAGACCAGGGTGACCACTGGTTTGTGCCAGTACTGGATTCTGGGTCTGGGTGGCCAAAGTGCCATTTAAACTTCCTAGGATGCCACTGATGGGGATCTGTTGCCCTCCTGCCAGACTGCCAAGGAGACCATCCACAAGGCTGTGAGTAGCTGTGGCACTTCCCCCATGAACAGTCCCCATGGCTCTGCTCAGGCCATTCACTGGTGGTGGCGGTGGCTGCTGTGGGACCCCAGTAGTTAGAGGAAGTGAGGCAGGGCTTTGCTGCAGCAAGGGCAGAGGTGGTGGTGTGCTGTGGAAGGACAGAGAAGAGCTGCTCCTGCTTGGGCATCCTGAATGAAGATCCTGGAAGGAGAAAGAAAGAAAGAAAGAAAGAAAGAAAGAAAGAAAGAAAGAAAGAAAGAAAGAAAGAAAGAAAGAAAGAAGGAAGGAAGGAAGGAAGGAAGGAAGGAAGGAAGGAAGGAAGGAAGGAAGGAAGGAAGGAAGGAAGGAGGAAGGAAGGAGGAGGAATGAAGGAAGGAAGGAAGGAAGGAAGGAAGGAAGGAAGGAAGGAAGGAAGGAAGGAAGGAAGGAAGGAGGAAGGAAGGAGGAAGGAAGGAAGGAGGAAGGAAGGAAGGAAGGAAGGAAGGAAGGAGGGAGGGAGGGAGGGAGGAAGGAAGGAAGGAAGGAAGGAGAAAGAAAGAAAGAAAGAAAGAAAGAAAGAAAGAAGGAAGGAAGGAAGGAAGGAAGGAAGGAAGGAAGGAAGGAAGGAAGGAAGAAAGAAAGAAAGGCGTGAGTGAGTGAGTGAGTGAGTGAGGATCAATATGAAGCAATAGGAATCATCTCCAGCAATTCTACATTTAAAAAAAAAAAAAAAACAGATATTCCAAACTCTCTACCAAAAAATGGGATTCTGTATTTTTACAGGATGGAATATGTGTAGGAATGGGAAGTGCATAGTTTTACAAAATATATCTTGCTTTTTTTACTATCACAACTACTTTTATTTTTTAGCCAAGTTTGTCCTGGTTCCAATTTGAGTAAACATCACCAATAAATTACCAAAAACAAAGTATCCTGCAGCACAGGAATTAAGAGCCTTGTTTTTTTCTTTTTTTTAAAAAAAGAAGAAGGTAAAAATCTTGGGCATTTGAACAGTGCATTCAGTACTTCAGGACTTAGCAATTTAGGCCCAGAACACAGATGTAAAACTAGAGAGAAATATGACAGGTGGGACCAAGCTTCTGGCATCAGAATTGGCCCAATATATTTTAGGGTTTGAGCTGGGCAAAGTCAATGGAACATTACCTGGGAGAATAATGCACCAATATTTCAAGTGGATAATTTATGTGCAAATACAGTACCCATGTATTTCGGTAACAGGCTGCACACTCTTCTCAGTCTTACAGTCTCATTCAGTGGCATTCAGAATGTGTGAACCATGATAGTCTGCTAAGTGAAAATGAAAACCAGAAAAAGAGATGCTTTTTACCTCAGAGGAAATGGAGAGTGCATTCTCGATACCAAAACTATTCTTGCATGGGGAGCTCTTGCTGATACTAAATGAGTCATTGTTGTAGGCTAGAGGGGAAGAGAAAGAATCAAAATGACATTCCACTATGCCGCTGAGCATCTTTTCAGAGCATCTTTTCAGCAAGGAGTCAGCACTGTACTAATTCAAAAGGTTTTTCCATTGTAGTTTCCTATATTGCAAAGTAGTTCAGAAGAGACGATACAATTCACAAAACATTGCAGTCATAACAACAACAACTCTAAAACCAAACCCATTAGAAAGAGTACATAGCAAAAGTACATTTTAAAAAAAGAGAAACCGGCACCAACCATCCCTAGTGCTAATGACTCAGAAGGTTTTGTGTGATGTTGCTCAGATATTAGCAGTGACGCCTCTTTCAAGAATCAAAAACCACTGCAGTTAGGTTCGCTTACTGTTGGGAGCTAGGATGTATTGGGTCTGGCTTGAGGGGCCATTGCTGGTGGTCACCATTTGGAAGGGAACAGAGAGCTGAACATTTAGAAGCTGCAGGCGCTCCTTTTTAGCTGCCAAAGTCATGATCTGCTCCTGAAGGCGCTGATTTTCTTTCTGTAGTGAATGAAGTGCCTTGAGCATCTCTACAACTACAGGAAGTAGAAGCGGAAGAAGGAAAAGAGAGAAAGTTGAGAACGGAAAAGGGAAGGGTAACAATGTTAACACACTGTTAAAATACAGTACATATGAAATGGATTTACAAGAACATTTACAGTCATTAAATAGTCACGAGCTGAGCATCTGCAGTAATGGCCACTAGCTTCAAAATGACCAGCATGACCTGCCAATCAAAGTCCCAGTCCTTTTTAATAGAATAGAATAGAATTCTTTATTGGCCAAGTGGGATTGGACACACAAGGAATTTGTCTTTGTAATGTAAAAAGGAATATGGCTTCAATCACCCTAATGGGCTAAGGCATGTTCTTCTGGCTTCTTTTTAATAAACAAAATTTATATATAACATTGTTAATTATACCTACTATGTCATTATCTCAAAGTCTTTCCATTGCTAAAATTTAGAAGAAAAATCCAATAAAGTATAACATGTTCTAGTAATGTTAAATCCAAGCAAATGTAACAAATGTAATGTTAAGTCTAAACAAAATTATATTATAATGGGATACTTACATATTTTACAGTCTAATTAACTTGACTACATGTACTTGTCTGTACAGTGTTTATATTTAAGGGTAAAATAAAATGAAAAGTCTGAAAAACTGTAATCATACTAATTGAACAGGGTCCAAAGAGCAGCACCTCAAGTGTATCTCAGTTGCTACAGGTTATTCTAGCTTTCAACACCCTACAATGACTAAGCAGTTAGGGAGTAGCTTAATGCAATTAGAAATTTCTAAGCTGGTAAAGGCAGTATAAATGCCTTCTTATATTTCATCTATGAGTTTGGTCAACATATTATGGACTCAGTGGAGCCGTACATGGTAGCAATCTCTACCCCTTTGATGGAAAGAAAGATAAGAAAATTAGAGAGGCAGGACTACTACAAAGATGGGAGCACATGGGTGAAGCCTGGGGCTACACTTCTAGACCTCTTCCATATATTGATTGAACACATGACCAGAAGGTGTATCTAGAAAAAAGTATGATGATGATCAACTGTTGGATTTTTTAAATTCTGAAATCAAAAAGTGTTCATTGGAAAAAATTTATAGCATAGGATTTTCCCCTCCCTTTAGAATTACTATTTCAAAAAAGTATTCAGAGAAAAGCATCTACAGTTTATCCCAAGGATGTGGGAAGATATGAACTCATCTTCCCAGTCTCCCTCTCTGTTCTACTAGTTCCCAACCACAAACCTCCCATTGGGGTTAAACTATAAATCCCAGATCTCCACCATCCATAATGATGAAGCATGATGGAAATTGTAGTAAAACTAATTAATGAGTCTCTTCCTCCCTATGATTGGTAGAAAACATCCCAGATGGCAGAAAGGACTTAACCTATTAATGTTCATATTCATATTTGGAAGAATGACCTTAAACTCTTTCCTTTAAGGACACATCTGCCTGCTCCTGGATGGTATCAAGTTACCATTTTCCTTGTGATGGAACAGTGATGGGGAAGGCTGCCCCATTGCAGAGATGAATGGAAGGTACTACAGAGGCTTACTTGACAAAGGCTTTGCCTTTGCCTCTCTTTGGTCGCCCCAGTCTTAACCACAAGGGCACAATTGTGGTCTGCAAGTTAAAAGCAGCCTTCCAGTACCCCTTCTGCAGAACCCAGAGCAACCCTGGAATAAGCAGGATCAAATTTTTTTAGTTTTCAAGGGTTGGTGGGATTGTCAGCAGAGTTTTAGGATGCCTAATTCATTCCCCAGCCCCTCTAAGACTCCCTAACATTAGGCCTATTTTTCTGTCTTGGTGGAATTTGGGAAGGCTAAAAGTCCCTGCAAAACCTCTGAAAGTTTCTTCCAAAGGGCAAAAAAATAAAAATAAAATCATGTCTCTACTCAATCCAATGACACTCTTAGGTTGATGCACCACATCCTTTGCAGCCCTCAAAGACAATTTAAAAAAAAAATGTGGCCAAAGACCAACAAAACGGCTTAACCCATTGACCCCTTCCACAACTCACTATTGACACCAGCTTCTCCATTGCCCTGTTTCTCCAGGAGCTGCTCAATGTTTGGTGTGGCCTGGGGGACATTTTCCAGTTGTCCACTGCTAGTTGATACCGTCTGGTCAAAGAGAGTAGGAAGGCTGCTGATGGGAGACCTGTTTGCAGGACAAAGCATCATTAATAATCAACATACTTCTTGGTTTCATAATAGCTAGTAGTCGTAGATCAGGGGTGAAATGCTACCGGTTCGGCCCAGTTCAGGCGTACCGGTAGCGGCGGCTGCCGGTGGTTTGGAGAACCGGTAGCAGCAGCAGCGTGAGGCTCCGCCCACCCGCCCGGACGTCGCCATTTTCTTGTTTTTAACCCTCTGCACATGCGCAAAGCCTTCTGCGCATG
The DNA here is from genome assembly GCA_003457575.1 of Thermophis baileyi. Classification (NCBI taxonomy): domain Eukaryota; kingdom Metazoa; phylum Chordata; class Lepidosauria; order Squamata; family Dipsadidae; genus Thermophis; species Thermophis baileyi. The sequence goes on from QLTV01001726.1 coordinate 871,423, forward strand.
CGCAGAGGGTGAAAAAGCGCGCGCTTCCGAAGCGGTAGGGAAGGTAAGTAGATTTCACTGCTGTCCTAGATGCTTTATGCTTGGAAGGCCACAAAAGTTGGGGCCCAAGGCAGAGACACGGAAAAGCTAAATTCTGAGAATAAAGTATACAATGCAGATTCTGCATGGGTTTTGCAGGTATTTTGTTACTGTCAGCCATAGGAAAAAAAGCTACCTGTCTCCTCTTCTCTTGTCAAAAATATCCTTAATTATTGAGTATTTGAGGCTGCCTGGCTGCTTTATTTCAATTATCTCAGCTTACAAACCTACAAATTTGGTCTCTTTCTTCTTTTAATCGATATCTATGATTCTCCAGATGCTGCAATCTTCTCCAATAGCAAATTTTCTGGTTACAGAAGTAATAAAATATAGATAATTCCAGCTACCAAGATGAATTTAGCTGACACTCCCTTCTTCCACAAAAAAGTATGTATGTGTTTGCATGTGTGATACAGAAAAGATCAAAACAACCACACCCAAGAATTCAAGAATTCAAGGATAATAAAACTACAGACCTCTTTTAGGAAAAGTACATATAGCCATTTTGGATTTAACTAAAACTTTCAGAGTCACCGCATGTAACTTAGTACCAAAGACAAACTTTTATATTGAAAGAATTTGAAACCCAAGAGCACCATAACTGAACTGAAAACCCACCTCTGATTACCTCCAAATGTTCTTCATTCTAGCAGCATAATTTAAGGTAAGAGTGGGGCACTTATCAAGCACTTGCTATTTCAAACAATTAAGAATCAGAAATCTTTTCTGTTGTACTGCAGATAATACAAAGTTCCCCTAAATATTCAGGTGTATCTTCTCCCATCCTTGTACTTCAGATGTTATTGGGTACACAGAAAGCAATGTGAACATAGCCTGGTAAACAAGCCTCAAAAGTGTTGAGCATACTAGTATCTCATATCCTTACGGCCCTATTCCACTAAACCCAGCACTTAATGACATGGTTATGATCTGACTGTACCAATTTCCTCCTTTGCCTCTCTTACCATATCTACAACTGATGAATGAGACTTGCTTAAGTTGTCATTAACTATATAAATATATATTTAATTATCCCAATCTTGTACCTGGGTGGTAGCAGTATTTTCCTCCTTGTTGTCAATAACTGTACCAATATTTATTGGCTTGCTTGTTTCCTTATTCACTATCTGCCTAACTTATAAGTGGGTCAGTAATAATTTTAGGGGTGTTGAGAGGAAGACACATGCACTATTCTGTCTAGTCACTGAACAGATTCTACCTCAGCCATTTCTCTCCTAGCCTTTGCTTTCTCTATTAGCATTTGTTTCCTGAGTTTCTTCCATACCCATCATCTTCCTGTTTTGATATGTCTCCAAGCTTTCTACAAGGTACAGGAGAGGAGAGGAGAGGAGAGGAGAGGAGAGGAGAGGAGAGGAGAGGAGAGGAGGAGATATTGTGTGAAAATGAAAAGGAGGAATTATTAACATTTCCTATATTTATCATTTTTAGTCATTTCCTTCAGGAAATAAGACAGTCGAGTAGAGTAGAGTAGAGGAGAGTAGAGTAGAGTAGAGTAGAGGAGAGGGGAGAGGAGGGGAGGAGAGGAGAGGAGAGGAGAGGAGAGGAGAGGAGGAGATATTGTGTGAAAATGAAAAGGAGGAATTATTAACATTTCCTATATTTATCATTTTTAGTCATTTCCTTCAGGAAATAAGACAGGTGGCTACAGCAGCTAATCCATTTCACTTATCCCACTTTACAGGGCTCCTAGTTACACAATCATGTTGGGTATGCTCCCTCCTGTATAGGGATATTTCTATCCTGTTTCTTCCCATGTGTTTCTTTATTTCACATATACTAACTTGGGAGATGCCCAGATGGGATGTGGGATAGGGATAGAAGACCAGATTAGAGATCAACAGAGCTAAAGTGATATTATCCATCCATATTACCAGCAGCATAAAATTCCTATGTATGTATCCTCTACAGCTCCTCTTCTAGATTGCCATCAGATACGGTGCTCTGATTTTGCTTATGCAGTTAAGTTAAAGCCTATACAGTATAAAGTACTGCTTTCCTTTTCCTCTTTGAACTTCTGATTTTGCTTTTTCCTTAATCCCTCTTTTCCTAACCCTCCTTTTTTGTCTTTTTGCCTTTTATCTTTTGCTGAAATCTAATACATAAAAAAAAAAAAGCTTCCTGCCAAGCTGATTGGTGAGATGGGGTGAGGTGAAGTATTGTGTAGTAAGACTAGAGAGTTAAGTCACCCTGCTTATCTCTGGTCTAAGCAGGCTTGTTTTCAGAGCAGCTTCCTTGTGGAGTTTTGAAAGAGCAATAAACTGGCAGTCAAAACAAGTGAACTATTTGATGATATGGGAGGGCTGCCTGATAAAATGTGAGAGAGGAGGATTTCCTGCTTTACTGCTCTCCCAGCTGCCAATTAGTAGTTGGGCTGCAAAAAGCTCCCAATATGGAAGGGGAAAAAATAGTCTCAGAATTGCAGGAAAAAGGGGCATCTCTCTACTCTCTTCTGATTAAGCCATTGTCAAAATAGTTGGTGAAACACATCAGCTTTTACTCACCTTGACAGTCTTATGGGTTGCTGCTGGTTTAAGAGTCAGAGTTTAAGAGTTTCACGAGAAGAGTCCTCCACTCCTCTGTTCGCAACAGAATACCTTATGCCACCAGACTTGAAATTTTGGGCTTAGACAATTTAGAACTATGCCGCCTTAGGTCTGACCTAAGTGTAGCAGAAAATTATCTGCTGCAACGTCCTGCCTGTCAATGACTACTTCAGCTTCAACCACAACAATACACGAGCACTCAATAGATACAAACTTAAGGTAAACTGCTCCAAACTCGATTGCAGAAAATACGACTTCAGCAACAGAGTGGTCAATGCCTGGAATACACTACCCGACTCTGTGGTTTCTTCCCCAAATCCCCAAAACTTTAACCTTAGACTGTCTACTGTTGACCTCACCCCATTCCTAAGAGGTCTGTAAGGGGCGTGCATAAGCGCACCAACGTGCCTACCATCCCTGTCCTAATGTTCCCATGTACTCATAACCATCTCATGTATACATGTTTATACTTTTACTGTAATCTTATATATGCTTGACAAAATAAATAAATAAAATAAATAAAAACAAGAGGGAAAGCACTACTTTGCAATAGCTAAAAATATCTCTAGTCTCTCTCAGTCATAGGCTGAGGACAAGAGAATGGCAACGTCATGGGGATGTGGAAGAATAAAGAGATTGTTATTTGTAGCATGCTTAGATACAAGTGAGAAAACCAGAATCTAACCGATGGAGGTTCTTCCTACTGGCTGGTGAACACGATGGCATGGGGCGGTAATAAAAGTCAGAGGAGAAAATGAATCACCTTGCTTCGCTTTACCTAGCAAGTGGTACATGCATAAATTGAGACAACACCATTCAGGAATGACTTGGAACAAATACAGTACAGGCAGGATAGGAACTGGTAATGGGAACAGCTGCAGATGCTTTGCTTTGGGCTTCCTTGTTGCTTTTTACTAACTCTGGGCTGAGTGGAGAGCATGTAACTTAGAAAGGTTCTAAGCTAACAAGAGTCAGGCAAATTTCTATAGCACAGAAACAAGAACATTCAAGTGGCTGGGGATGATAGGAGTTGCAGTCCAACACATATGGACAGATGGCTAAATAAGGGTTTGAAGAAATGTGGAAAACCAGTTTTTTTTTTTAAACTGATACTGCTTTGTCTGCTCTCTAGTCTGTCAGTTGAAACGACCCTCTTTCTGATCTCATCCTATCCTCAACATTCCATTATTGCCTTCCAGTGGTGGGTTGCTACCGGTTCGGACCGGTTCACAAGAACTGGTGCCGGAAATTTGGCCACGGTCGCCGAACCGGTAGTGAAGGCCGGCTTGCCACGCCCCCGAACCAGTTTCCCGGTCGCCGCTGCTTGAAAACGGCTGGCAAATAACCCTCTGCGCATGCGCAAAGGCTTCTGCACATGTGCAGAGGGTCAAGAGAAACCCACCCCTGTTGCCTTCCATATATATTCTTTTGGTAAAATAAACTTACATGGAAGAAAGACTTTCTTGGGGTGATGACCCTCGGCAGGCAAAATTGCAGTCTTCCAAATCTGGTTCTGGAAGTGTAAACACAAGGAGTGATTTTTTTTAATTACAACTCAGACAATTGTACCCCCTCCCCCTTTTCCAGTTCTTGCAAAAGATTTATAGAAACTTTCAGATATCTGGTACCCTCTAGATTTATTGGACTTCAACTTCCATAATTTCCAGTCAGCATAGTCAAGCACTCCAGGGGTGGGTTCCAACTTACCTCGCTGCCAGTTCGCTCCCTCCCGCGCTGCGTGGGCGCGCCTCGTAGGCACGCGCACACGCATGCGCAGTAACAAAAAATCCAAATAAATAAACAAACAAACAAACAAAAAAAGCCAAAAAAAAAAAGATGGCGACCGCATGCACAGTGCCGGAAGTCGGCTTCTGCGCATGCTCAGAAGGAAATAATTTTTTTTTCAAAAACAAGCTGGCGGCCCCCCTGGACCGGCCCCGGCCGATCTGGTTCGGTGACATCATCGTGATGTCACCAGCGGGCCACTACCGGTTCAGGAGAACTGGTCCCACCCCTGAAGCACTCCCTATCATTCATCTGCCTTTTTTTCTGATCCCTTGAATACATCTTGTCAGAGGAAAAACACAAGACTAATGACATCTTATGTCACATGTGCTTAGAAAGGATAGCTGAACAAGCAATGAGGTAGAGGAATAATATGGCCATCAAACTCTGTGTACTGTTGGCAAATGTCAAGGAACTGGCCTTAAGAGCTTCCTGATTGTGTTTACCTGTGCGTCCCACAAAATCTAAGGTTGCATAACCTGAATCCGTCAAATTATAGCTCCAGAAAGTGTCTCTCCCCAAATCTTATTTCCCCAAATCTCCCTCTTTCCAAATCTTATTTACATAGGAATATATAATATTTATGTAATTAGTGTTTTACACTATTACTATGCCTATACTTCTTTAAAATGGAAATCTTCTCCCTATAAAGCTCAGTTTCATTGTGTAACTCTAAGAGGCTCGCCGCTACCTGTTTCAAGGGATGCTGTTGGTTTCAAGTGCCAGCAGATGGCAGGCTTGTGCAATCACAGTCACCCTGCAACATGTCTCATTTTCCTGACACTTGATCATGGCCTGCTGGATTAACTTAACTCTTAGGAGCCTCAGGTCATGTTTCTGATGCTTGGCTACTGTAGTAGTTTTGAGCTGTATTTTAAAAAAAATATCTAGGGGACATCAGGTGGTCTGCCGTGTCCTGCACTGAGTTGCCAGGTAACTTGTCCTTTGTAAAGAATGTGTTTCTGAATACAGAATAAATTTTGTCTTTCCATCCCCAATTGCCTTTACTTTGACATATGGAAAGCTAACCAGCTCTAAAGATCTCAGGGTCTTCTAAAAAGCAGGAACGAGAAGTAAATATGTAAATATACCTGATTTTTGGAAGGCCATTTTCTAAAGAGAGCCATGCTTGCATACAACTTTTTTTTTTAAATTTCTGTACCTGTTCTGTTGTTTTCAGATTGATTGAGCAGAGGATTTAATGACAGTCCAGAGGTGAGGGGACTTCCAAAAATGTGTGAGGAAGGGAGGCTAAATGTGGATCCTGCCAGTGAGAAGACCTGTGAAAAAGGAAAAAGATGAAGGAAGAGGAGAACGAAAAACACGAAAAACGCAATCATTTTGTTTTAAGAACAGTGCCTTCTCTCCTGCTTTTCCAAAAGTCCTTCATAATGCTGAAAGGACTATCTCTTAGTGGAGAAGCAGCCAATTGATACATTGCCTGGAAAGGACTCAAAACATTAGTCTCATTTCACTTAAGGAACACAAGGTCACTTTGTTTTAAAATGAATGTTTATTTAAATGATTTTGGTTTTTTTCAGCCAAAAATGTGGGATGAAATTTGGCTCTGCCCATCTTCCTTTGTCTGGAGTAAATATATACAAATAAATGTATGCTATTAAATACGAAGCCAAAACCAACAGCTCTAGCACACCCTGGATCATCTGGACTATATCATTGGAGGAGGACGATAATCATTTCAAAGAATAATCACATGTATATATATTGCTTTATGTTTTATTAGAAGGTAGTACCTACGCTTTCAGATAAAGGTGGGAGCCTAATGCGGGAGAGCATTTTGCAGGAATTGAAACTTGCCACTGGCCAAAGAGTTGATTTAATAGAATAACAAATACCTGGAACAACCTACCTGAATAGCCTCTTTTTTGAAACCTGCTAAGATAATACTTTTGTTTAGTGGCATAATTTAAACTGCCATTGAATTTCATGGGATAAGTGCTGTTAGACGCTGGAGGACATGTTCGGTACATGAATCACAGGGTGCCTATCCCTTTGTTTAGCCTACTGGTGTAATTTATTATTTAACTACTAGATTTATATCCTATGTTTGTTTTTTTACAAGGCAGTGTACCTAAGGGTTTCACTTCAGTCCTATGAAGTGGGTTAGCCCCGAAGTCACCAGCTGGCTTCTATACCTCTGGGACGATTAGAACTCAACGTCTTCTAGTTTCTAACTCTAGCACCGTAACCATTACATCAAACTAACTCAGCATATATGTATGTATACCTTCCAATGATATTATTCCATCAACCCCACCCATGTAAATGAAAGATGCAGCCCTCAAACCTGAAATACTTAATCATTCCTACTTTAAGAGAAGCATTCATGACCTATTTTTTATTAATAAACCACAAATGCAGTTTATCAGTTATGCATGGTTATTTTCTATTTCATATTTTTTTAAATACATATATACAAACATATAATCACTGAGAAAGTAGGATGGTCTTTTTGACTATGAACAATTTGAGAAGAGATGAAGCTCTCTCGTCATAAGAGATGTCATAAATGGTTAGTGGCTGATGTTTAAAGAACTTACCTGGGTAGTAGAGACGGAGGAAGAGGAGGAGGATGGGATGGTGCCAGCAAAAGGTGAGCGGGTGAGCTGGGGGAGTGATGAGGTGCCTTGGTGAGCCAAAAGATTAGAGGAGAGGGGAGTGCTGCACACAGTTCTCAGCAACCCGCCCCCGTGAGAAATGGGATCCTTGTTACTGGTATAGATCCCTGTATGAAAAATATTAATGTAGGGCTTAAGACAAAACAATCAAGACACCAAGAAACAAACAAACAAAAAGCACCCCTGTATCTGTTGTTAAGAGTTGGCTTAGAGCTGTTGTTTCATTTTCCTTCCTCTTTCTGTCTACATCTTTGCTTTACTCCTTCACCTTTGTGAAACAATTCCATCAGGACCAGAGGTGGGTTCCTGCCAGTTTAGACCGGCTCTATAGAACCGGTAGCGGGAATTTCCCCCCGCTCGCCGAACCGGCAGCGATGACTGGCTGGACATGCCCCCGAACTGGCTCTCTTGGCGGCGCCATTTTGTTTTTGGTTTTTCTGGGTTTTTAGCACTGCACATGTGCACGCCCACGCGGCGCATGAGGAAGCAAACCGGCAGTGAAGTAAACCAGAACCCACCCCTGATCAGGACCTGCCAACCTTATTCCCAGTTTCTAGAACATGATCGGCTGAGATCAGACTCTTTCAAGGCATAATTATTTCCATATTTCCTTATTTATTTATAAAATATATTGACCACCCATCTTACCATGGGTTAATTCTGGGGGGGCTTAAAATATTTTTAAAAAATATAACTGTAGAAAACCTAGATGATATAAATAAAATACTATAAAGATCCAATTACTGAGCCCTAACTAAAAAGATGGGGAGGGAGGAGAGAATAGGATGAGAAGGAGGGGAGCTGGGATCTGTTATTAATCTATCAGCCACCCCCAATGTGTGTTTGTGACCTGAGAACAACATTGTATTGCCCTATGTAGCATTACTCTGTATAAATTTCTCTAAAATATGCTACTATCTTTCTCAGCTGTCAAGAACTTTGTGATTTGGCTTTTGATGTACAAACCTTTTTTTCTTCGCTGTCCCTTCCCATTAA
>QLTV01001726.1:893114-915614 GCA_003457575.1 Thermophis baileyi
AGTTTCTCCAGATCGTTGTGCAGGTCTGATATGCAACTCCAGGAAACGTTTGGTTGAGGTTATTGCTGCCAAAGGAGGGTCAACCAGTTATTAAGTCCAAAGGTTCACATACTTTTTCCTCCCTGCACTGTGAATGTTTACATGTTATGTTCAATTAAACCATGGCAACATCTAATGTTTGTGTAGTATTATTTTAAGCAGACTGTGTTTTTCTATTGTTGTGACTTAGATGACGTTCAGAGCACATTTTATGACCAATTCATGCAAAACTCCATGTAATCCCAAGGGGTTCACATACTTTTTCTTGCAACTATACATACAGGTAGTCCTCATTTAGTGGCCTTTTGCAGTTACAACAGTGATGAAAAAGTAATCTCTGGATCTTTGTATTTATATGACTTTTGTGGGTCTATAAAGCAAAGGAAAGATGAACTTAGATTATAAGCACAGTCACAGTTTCACTTAGTGATTGCTTCATTTAACGACTGAGTTGCCAATCCCTAACCAAGGATTACTTGTAATAGATATAGAAAATGTTTGGAATTAGTGAGAAATGTTAGATGTGAGCCTTACTATACCATTTTATGGTATGAAACTGAGTGTATGTACTATGTCAGTTAAATGTTATCTTATTCTTGCTTTACCATGAGGAGGAACAATTGGACTTTTAAGTACACATTACATTTTTTGTTGCGTATATATATGATATATTGTAATATGTACTGTATAAATTCTTAGCTATAGGTACTTAATTAAGTTACTATTACTGCTACTACTTATATAGCACTTATTATCTCCATTTCAGAGATACAGACAGAACAATAATCACTTGCCTAAAACCACTAATTAGAGCAATGGATCTTGATCCACACTATCAATACACTATCAATGGTCAAAGAAAGGAGAGTGGCAACCAGGGACTAATTGTCTAAAGAAATGGGAAAAAAAAGTCAAATGCAGCTGAATTACATAATTGATATATGTTGTGTTTCCTTTTCTTGGATCATCCATCTGTATTCTGATAGTCATCAGGGATAGGAAAGAACTTTGCAAGATATGGAAATCTGACTATCCATTGATCAGTTCTACTTCATCCATTTGAACATATGAAAATTTACTAGGACTACCAACAATCCCTGAAGCCTAACTTTGTATCTGTAAGAGTTAGAACAGGTGTCCTCAAACTTTTTAAACAGGAGGCCAATTCATGGTCCCTCAGACTGTTGGGGGGCCGGACCGGCTGGGTGGGCGTGGCTAGGTCATGTGACTAGATGGGCGTAGCCAATTTAACAGTCCATTAAACAATGCACACAAATTAAACTTTAATTTGTTTTGTTCCTGGGGGTGTTTTATTTGCTTTTGTTTGCACGTTGCTCTTTTGGTTGACTTTTCTTTTTACTAGATCATTTTTTCAGTTGTTTAGGAGTCTAGTGGTCCACTTCAGAAAACTCAGTTTTGCAGCAATTCTTCTCAGCCCCAAGGAGCTTGAAAAATCTGTCTCTCTTCTCTCTCTCTCTCTCTTTCTGTCTCTCTCTCTTTATGTCTCTCCCTCTCTTTCTCTTTCTCTCTCTTTCTGTCTCTCTCTCTTTCTGTCTCTCCCTCTCTTTCTCTCTCACTCTGTCTCGCTCTCTCTCCCTCTGTCTATCTCTGTCTATCTCTATCTATCTTCTGGAGGTGGGGGAGGTGAAAAACAGGCCATTTTTGGCCATTTTTTGGCTTCCTGGGGCATTTGTGCACCCCGTTTTTCACCTCCCTCGCCTCCAGCAGCATTTTGCAGGCCAAAAACAGGCAAAAACAGCCCGGTTTTTGGCCAAAAATGGGGCATTTTTGCCCGTTTTTTGGCCTCCTGGGGCATTTTTCACCTCCCCCACCTCCAGAACGTCTCTGCAGGCCAAAATTGTTGGTCTTATCTTTCAGTTCCAGCTCATGGGGCTCGTGAAAGTAAGTCCTGCGCTTGGCCGAAGGGTGGGCGGGATGATGTGGGTGGGGCAGCCTCGTGGTCCTGCGCGGGCCAGATTAATGGCTTCGGTGGGCCGCATGCGGCCCGCAGGCCGTAGTTTGAGGACCCATGAGTTAGAACATTGGGGAGGGGGGGAGAAAAGAAAGAAAACTAGCTTGGACTTACTTCTGGTCAATGCACAGCAGGAGGAGAATTAATAATAGGCCTCCTCCCTAAGAGGAGCCAAAGGTAGTGGGGACTTATCTACCATTTAGAAGACTTGCCCACCTGCCATTCAATAAAGCCTGGCTAATTCAGCATGTTAGTCTGATACCTTCCCCTTCCCATTCTTCCTATTTCTTTCTGTTCTTCACCTGCTGGTGGAAATGTTACACTGGATGAGGATGAGCCAAAACCTATTGAGCTTTTCCCACTTCCAGACTTCTTGGTTTTGTGGCTTGTGCCATGGCTTGAAGATCTTTTGCCTTTCACCTCCGACCTGATGATCTCTGAGGATTCTTTACTGCTCTCATGATGGTTGGTGGAACTCTGCTGAAATGAACAAATAAGGGAATTCAGAAGTCATGTGTTGAAGATTTATTTCACATGTTACTGCATGGCATATTTTATATTTCAGAAATATTTGCTCAGAATGTCTAAAAAGAGGCAGTGATCTGCATCACCAAAATGACAGCCTCAGAAATTGTTTCTCATTCTGGATCCTGGCTGAAAAATATTGTGTTTTCTTTCATGGACGAGTATTTTAAAACTCAAATGAGGACCTGCCAGAAAAAGGCATATTAGCCTTTGCTTAAAATGAGTCCATCACTGTCTGAAGCATTTCATCCCACTGTCATATAGCTCTTACTTTTAGCAAAATATTCCTAGTGCCTAGTCCAGATCCATTTTTAAATGTTACCAAGAATCACCTTGATGAGATGGAGGGGGGGTGTTATATAAATCGTTTTAAAAAATAAATCTTATCATTTGAACGCATGGATTTCATTCCCATGAAAATAAAATTTGTTCCAATTTTATCAATGGTTGGAAAGGAAAGGAGGGACCCAAATCAAGAAGTAACTAGGATTTATAGAATGGAGGAATCAAGTTATGTATGTTAATACAATAGAATGAAATTGGATAAGATAGACTTAAAATGATTATGGATAGAAGTATGTTTTTATATATGTAAATACTGAATAGACCAAATGTATATAAGTAGTAAGATATATATCTGTGATGGCGAACCTATGCACGAGGCATTGCCCTATGTCAGCTCCAGTGCGCATGCACGCTCTGGCTAGCTGATTTTCGGCCTCGGGGAAGGCCATTTTTGTCCTCCGGAGGCTTCAGGAGGCTTCCCTGAAGCCTCCGGAGTGCAAAAAACGGCCCAACAGGCAAACCGGAAGTCCGTTTTTCCGAACTTCCGGTTTGCTCGTTGGGCCATTTTTCTCACTCCAGTGTTCTTCCCCAGCTACGAACCACGAAGAACGCAGCATACACAAAGTCCATGCAAACCTTATTTTACTAAATAAAGACTACTAATACGCTTTCTTAGTAGTTTGTTCAAACAAAAATACGGTTTCAATCAGTCTTTTATGAACAAAGGCTGTTAATTCAAATTCATTAACAGCCGACAAGAGTCCAAGGTAAAATAACTCAATTCTTGATGCAATAGTCTTTTCCGATATCAGTACTCTTACTGTGGTTTGGCAAGACGCCCAGAAGCAATTAGCAGAACAAATAACACAGGAAAACCAGAGCCAAAGAGACGTTTTCTGAATCCGATACACGAGGTGATTATGAAGAGTTGTTTCCTGCAAATTACTTCACCAGTCGTCATCCTTTAAATAGGCTAGGGGCGTGGCCAATTAGCCCCAAACCTTACTCCCGAGGAGACCTCCTCCTGAGGAACCATTCCTGCCTTTTGGCTCTTCCGGAAAGCAGTGAAGACCTGGCTGTTCCGGCAGGCTTGGGGCCGTTGATCTCACTTCTGCAATTTGGCGAGATCCGGCCATAAAACGGTGTGTATGAGTTTTTAATTGTTTTTAAATGTTTTTTATTATGTCTCTTTTTAATAGTTTTTTTATATTTTAACAAGTTTTTTTATATTGTTGTAAGCCGCCCAGAGTCCCTTGGGAGTTGGGCGGCATAGAAATACAAATAAACTTAAACTTAAATTACTTCAGCTGTCATCATCCCTTAAATAGGCTAGGGGGATGGCCAATTAGCCCCAAGCCTTACTCCCGAGGAGACCTTCTCCTCAGGAACCATTCCTGCCTTTTGGCAGCTCTGCGTGCCCGTGCATTGAGAATAGGCTCCTCCTCTTCTTCCTCTTCACTGATGGGAGCTTCTGGAGGTTCTGAAGGCCCTGGCTGAATCTCCACCTCTGGCACCGAGTCCTCACCAACCTCCTCACTGTCCGACTCAGGTACCAGCTGCACAGGCCGCTGGCACATCACCACGACAGCCTCTTCGCTGTCGGAATCAGCGACCAGCTGCACGGGTCGCTTGCGGGCCACAACATGCGTAGGCTTCAGGAGGCTTCCCTGAAGCCTCCGGAGTGCGAAAAACGGCCCAACCGGGGGGCGCATGTGTGGGGATGCGCCCATGTGCAGTGTGGCGTGTGTGTGTGTGTGCTGGCACGCACATGCACTAGCGTGCGTGCGCACTCCCATTTTTGGCACGCAAGAAGAAAAAGGTTTGCCATCACTGATATATATGATACTTATCTTATAATTTAGTATGTATGGCAAAGATAATTGCCAGGATGGTTTACACTGTGTCCAATGTTTTAATGTGTATTTAATAAAAAACTTAAAAAAAAGAAAGAAAATAAAATTTGTTCCATAGAAGCATTTAGGAATTCTCATAGTTATAATATCAAAAAATCTGGAGGATGCCATTGTGAAGTTAGGAGATGATGAATTTAAACAGGATTAATAATACATAGCTTTATGATAACCATTTACAAGAGAACAAAACACTCATACAGCAATCTCTTTTTCTCTCTCTCAAATTTATATAGCTGTTGATCTCACAATAACTGACTCTGGGTGGATATAACCATAACAACTGCAGATAAAATAACATTAAAATTAACCCTATGATCATCCAGAAGCAGCATAGGTCGAACATATTTATAGGATTTGCCTACAAATAGGTAAATTCACCCAGCAGGTTGGAAAACTAAAAAGAGGAAGAAAAAGTTCTCCAATCTGCTTTCAACATGTTATATATGTGATAGATTAATAGTGTCTCATGCTTTTTCTTCCTGTTTTCCTCCTGAAACTGGTCTCTGAAACTGGTCTCTGAAAGATTTCTCCCCTGTATCTCAGATAGTATCTTCAAGCAAAACTTCTAAATTATCTTATTCCTGTGCAGTTAATGCAATTAATATTTTATGTTTAATATTTTATGTCCATGTTCCCATGACCTTGTGGGCAGAGGTGGGTTCCTCCCGGTTCGCACCAGTTCTATAGAACCGGTAGTAAACCAGTTATGACGTCACGGATCCGGTTCTGTCGGTGCCGGTCCGTGGACGCCACCATCTTTTTTTTGAATTATTTTTTTGGGGATTATTTTTTTGGGGGAATTTTTTTTGGGGGAAATTTTTTGCTTCTGCGCATGCGCAGAAGCCAAGTTTCCGGCACTGCGCATGCGCCGCCATTTTGCTTTTGGCTTTTTTGTTTTTTGCTATTTTTTGCTTGTTTTGCTTCTGCACATGCGCAGAAGCTGAGTTTTCGGCAATGCGCAGGCAGCCACACGGCGCGGGAGGAAGCGAATCGGCGGTGAGGTAAGTTAGAACCCACCCCTGCTTGTGGGACATTTTTTATTTTCTTTTAAGCAAACATTCAAACAGTCAAGCTTTCCTCTCCCTATTTTATTTTTGAATTGCTGCTCAATCACCCATATCAGCATTAATGTAAAATTATATGATACAGAATTGCCAGGGAAAGCCATAACTTGGATTTTACTGTTCCAGAGGTTATAACCAATACAAACCATGTAAATATTGTTTTACTATTCTTTCAGGATTATTTCAGTAGTTCCTATTCAAGTTTCCTAATTGAATAAGGGATCATACTTAATAATCTTTTTCCAGGTCAATTTAGCCCCACACATTTTGTGATGTATAACTGGGAACAATTTATCTATTGGCTGATTTACAGGTGGTTTTGCAGCTCTCCAAGCAAACAACAATGTTTGAACAACCTAGAGAAGAAGCTTTAAAAGGATTAGAAACTGAAACAATGAGTGACAGTAAGGTGGAAGTCCAACAGTGAAGCCAAAAATACACCTCAGGTGCTCTGCAACAGATACAGCAATTATACATTAGAATGAGAGATAATCCTGCATGGGCAATTTACTTGGGTGATATCATTTTGAGGAGACAATCTCTCTCCTTCTGCTCTCTACACAATACACTAATTGTGTACAACTATATTATTAGTTGAATAAAAATCTACTGCATTTTCTCTGTTATGTCAATCAACCAGTTCTATGCAATATGCATTCCAGATGAGTACATGAAAATCAGGGCTTGAAAATCCTGAAGTTCTATAATTTCTCCAAGAATATAACTCTTTGAATGAATACAGGTAGTCCTTGACTTACAACCATTTGTTTAATGGCTGTTCACAGTTACGACGACACTGAAAAAAGTAACCTATGACCAGTTCTAACACTTATGACAGTTGTAGCATCTCCCGAAGTCGTAAGATCAAATTTCAGGTGCATGGCAACTGGCATGTATTTACGACAGTTGCAGCGTCCAGGAGTCTTGGGATTGTCATTTGCAACCTTCCTAGGGAGCTTCTGACAAACAAAGTCAGGGGGAAGCCAGATTGCTTAACAACCACATGATTCATTTAACAACTGTACTGATTTGTTTATAATCATGGCAAAAAATGATTGTAAATTGGGACGTGACTCACTTAACAACTGTCTTGCTTAGCAATGGAAATTTTGACTTCAATTGTGGTCATAAATCGAAGACTACCTGTAATCAACTGAGTTGATTTATAAATTCAGTTGGATCTGTAACAATCTCTTTGAGTCTTCACATCTGCTAAACATTGCAGAGGCCAATAGAATGGAAGGCAATGCAAGGATGGTGCAAGTATACCTCAAAGAAGTGCAAAAAACCCCCAAACCCCATCACCCATATATCAAGCTAATTCAGAAAACCGATCTCATTAACTACTCCCGTTCACGAAGGAGGGTTTCCTCCTTATCGGTACCTCTCTGCTAATGTACATTGGAAGCTATTCACAATACATGCAAAGTTATAGGAATGCAGAGAGGCACATGTTGGGGGTGGAAATAACTCAGAAACCACTTCAAAGACCTTTTAAAAGCCATAATGCCAAAAGATGACTGAAATAATAGTAATGTATTAATGCTGGGCCAAAATGTGACTCCAAAATGAACCTTAAATGGAAAATTCATTAAATTTTCAAACAGCCAACAGAAAGACCCAGATGTTTTCAGAGATTACTGGTGAGAAGCTCAGACTTTTCCATTAAAGTTCAACCATAACAACCAATTTAGGAAGCAAACTGTTTGCCATTCTTTTCAGGGGTGTCACTTTTGCATGGCTTGACTGACAATTGCAATTGTCTGTAAATTTCACCATTTAAACTAAATGAGAAGCCTTAGTTTTCCAACTTGCTTTGCTGTTACAAGGTCTTTTCCTGCCATGAATTTCACTGCCAAACTCACAATCTCATTGGCTCAGAGTGGGTGCTCTATATTGGGGTGGGGGTGGGGCAGGGGTGAAATCCAGCAGGTTCTGACAGGTTCTGGAGAACCGGTAACGGAAATTTTGAGCAGTTCGGAGAACCTGCAAATACCACCTCTGGCTGGCCCCAGAGTGGGGAGGGAATGGGGATTTTGCAGTATCCTTCCCCTGGAGTGGGGTGGAAATGGAGATTTTGCAGTATCCTTCCCCTGGAGTGGGGTGGAAATGGAGATTTTGCAGTATCCTTCCCCTGTCACGTCCACCAAGCCATGCTCACCAAGCCACACCACTCCCACCAAGCCACGCCCACAGAACTGGTAGTAAAAAAAAATTGATTTCACCACGGGGGGGGGGGGTGGAGAGTCTGTGGCCCTTCAGATGCCACTAAACTACTATTCCCAGCAGTGCAGCAAGCACAATCAATAGTGAGGATAGTAGTAAATTCTGGAGGACCAGAAGTTTCTCCTTCTATTCTATTTAAATCTTTTTCGGTTCAATTAAGTATTTTGTGTTTATGGCAAACACTTTTCATTTAGGCACCATTAAACTTCTTTTTCATCCTTTCTGATTGATTTTTTCTTTTGCTGTCAGATCTCCTCCTATCCTAATAGCTGTTGCATTTGCCTACATTACTATACTACTGTCACTGCCTCTATCTTAAAATATTGTGGCATAGATTTAATTCCACCAGCCTGTTACAGCTGCCAGGTCCAGCCAGACAGGCTTCCAGCCATTTGGATTTTGGCCAATCTACTAGATGTATGATAGCAACTGGAATAACTTCAGTGGGGCATAAGACGGCCAGCCACTAGTAGGGCTTTGCTTTTTGCTTCAACCCTTTGGAAACATAACTGTTCTCCCTCTGAACTTTTTTGAGCTCTTCACCATCAACTCTTTGAGTTGGAAGATCAGCAATATTCAGAGAGTAAATAAATACATCCTTAGAGTATGAATACAGATGTAGAAACATCAACCACACACAGTCAATAAATATTAACCAGCATAAGCTATCACTTGAGGGAAAATTATACCCTGAATCAGTCTCTTCTCAATACTCCTACATATCCTGTCCTGTGAGCCAAGAGGATCTTCTCTTGTGAAATGAGTTGCGTTTAAGGAGTGACTCAAACTAAAGAATGTAAGAGTAGGGAGGGGAGAGTGCACAAAAGCCACGGAGGGCAGAACTGTGCACTATGGTTTAGATTAGGTCTGCTAAGAAGAAGAGGAAGAGAGAACAATGAACCCTCTAAATCAGACAAGAGTGCCCCTCATTCAAACAGAGATGCCATGGAACAACTCATGAAGGCAAGAATTAGCAGAGAAGAAAGAAAAGCCTAGAGAGGTTTCAGAAGGTTTATCCATATTTCTGGAATAAAACTTCATCCTCTCCCCCACAGCCAATGTGGAGATTATATACTAGGCAAAATGTAGCACAGACACATTTGAATGGGAAATTCCACATCAAAACCCAGATGATGATAAAGTACAGGATCTAGTTAAAGAAATTAATCTATTGTGTATCTGCGTTCTCCTGTTTCAAGACATGCATGTACTGTACAGTATGTATACCGGAGATGGCTGAATGTGCCTCCAAGTAGCCTAGCCACAATGACTCTTATGCATCCATAATTTAAAAACATAATGTAGGTATGATACTGGAAACTGTAGCCAGTGCAAAGCTTTGCAATTCACCTCCTAAAGGAAATAATTTATCAGGAACAAATTGCACCTATTTACTACCAAGCTAAGTACCAGTTTAGCTTAGGGATGATCAGATCTCTGATAGCTGCCAGAACTGAAAGTAATTTTTTTTTCCAGGAACAAATCTCTTTAACAACTTTTATTAAGGTGAAAACAGTCACAATACAGAAATTTTAGCAAGTGAACTATTTCCAATTTAAAACTGACATATAACTATATATACAGCAGGGCAGATACTTTCTGAGTTTCCTCTTTACAGTGCACTGGAGAGGACACATACAGTATATGGTATCTGTTCTTTGATAAAAGAGGAATTTTAATATTTATTGAATTGTTTACATCGAGGTTGCTTGAATCCTTATTAGCTTAAGAATTCATTCCTAAATCAAGCCCTACGAACTTTATATTCAAGTAGTTTCCCCCCCTTACAATACAAACCAGCTTGTCTATTAAAAAACAAACTTCTTTAGAATGCCACATTTGCCAGAGATTCATTATAAGCCCATTTTTGATACAGTGCCCAGTTGTAAAAGGGGCGTTGGTCTTCTGATACACTCCTTCTTGTAGGGTGGAGATAGCATCCAGGAATGGGTTGACCCAGGGGTGAAATGCTCCCGGTTCGCTCTTACCTGTTGGTCGCCGTAGAGCCGGTCGGCAAGGTAGCACAAGGCGCTGCCCACCCGCCTCGATGCCGCCATTTGAGTTCTTTTACCCTCTGCGAATGTACAAAATGCTTTGCGCATGTGCAGAGGGTAAAAGAACCCAAATGGTGGAGTCTGGGCGGCGTCCGGGCGGGTGGGTGGTGCCTCGCGCTACCTTGCCGACCGGCTCTACGGTGACCGACAGGTAAGAGTGAACCGGGAGCATTTCACTCCTGGGTTGACCTCATCTGTTCAGTTGATTGGACTGAGTCTGTCAGAGCTGAAATGTCACACCTCTGTTGCTAGGGCTTCCCAGCTTTTGGCAAAGACGAAGTTACAGACTCGACGTGTCGTTATCAATGATCTTCGTCGCGGTTCGAGGACCAGACAGTCTTTGGGCGGGACTGGATGCTATCTCCACCCTACGAGAAGAAGCGTATCAGGTAAGATCAATGCCCCTTCTCCATAGTGGGTGGAGATAGCATCCAGGAATGGGACATACCAAAGCTGGCTGTCCTATGGGTGGGCTACAGTCTGGTCCAAGGTTTCCCCTTCCGTATGGACACGCTGAAGGACCCAGTGGCTCAATGCCGCCTCCGCCGAGGTGAAGATGTCCAACTTATAATGCCTAATAAACGGAGACGGAGATGACCAACTGGCCGCCCTGCAGACCTCCTCTAGCGAAGCCTGCGTTGCCCATGCCGCCGCCGTGGCTGCGCTCCGGTTGAGTGCGCTGTCACCCGCGTGGGTCTAGGAAGGGACTGTAGCTCATATGCCTTGGTGATGGTTAATCTCAGCCACAGTAGAAGGTGTGACCCTGTTGCCTAAGGTGGTCGGTTGGAAAGAAATAAACAGGGCCTCTGTTTTCTTCAGATTGGCTGTCCTCTTAACATAGATGCGAAGGGCCCTCCTCATGTCTAAGGTATGCCACCTCTTTTTCAAGGGGTGGACTGGGTTGGGACAGAAGTTGGGTAAAGTGAGCTCCTGCGCCCTGTGAAACCAAGTGTTTACCTTGGGGATAAAGGAGGGGTCCAATCGCAAGATTACTCTATCTGTGTGGAAGACACACAGGTCCCTCCTCATTGAGAGGACAGCTAGCTTAGAGATTCGCCTGGCCGAAGTGATGGCCACCAGAAACGCCACCTTACACATAAGATGGCGGCGGCTGGCCGACCTCAAGGGTTCATATGGGGCCCCAATAAGGGATCTCAATACCTTGGACAGGTCACAGGTGGGGTACCTGTGCACTACCAACTTGATACACCAGGAACAAAAGGCCTTCCAAGTGGTGGAGTATATGCGCTCAATGGAAGGTCTCCTAGAGGCCTGAATAGTCTTGATGACCCTGGAGGAAAAATTGTCCCCTCTCAGAGCGCTCCACTCAAGTGCCAGGCGGTCAGTTGGAACCACTGAGGGTCCGGGTGGACCAATGCCCCCTGGCTGAGGGAGGCCTCGCCCTGAGGGATCCTCCAGGGCTGAGCCACCGAGAGATTCACAAGATCGGCGAACAAGCTCTCCTGGGCCAATGTGGAGTCAGGAGCAAGACCTCCGCCTTCTCCTCCAGGACCTTCCTGATTACTCTTGGAAGAAGGGGAAGAGGAGGGAAGGCATACATAAGTCCTGGAGGCCACTGGCTGCAGAGAGCATCGACTCCCTCCACCCAGGGAGTCGGGAACCTCAAGTAGAACCTCGGCAGCTGCGACTTTTCTGGGGTGGCAAACAGATCCACCTCCGGGAGGCCGAAACGGTCCGTCAGGTCCCGGAAGATGGACGGGTGCAGGTGCCACTCTGCGTGGTCGATGGCTGTTCTGCTGAGCCAGTCCGCCTGCACATTTGACACTCCGGAGATGTGGTCCGCAGAGATGGACAGCAGATGGCTCTCTGCCCAGAGGCCCAGCCGCCTGGCCTCCTTCATGAGGGACCTTGATCTGGTACCCCCTGACGGTTTATGTGCGCCTTTGCGGCCACATTGTCAGTTAGCACTAAGATGTGTTTGCCTGAGACCAGGTGCTGGAGATGACAAAAGGCCAGGTAGACTGCTTGTAGCTCTAACCAATTGATGATCTGCCTCCAGTCGACTTGGTTCCACTGACCCTGGGCCATGCACGACTGGGAGTGAGCCCCCCAACCGAAGAGGCTGGCGTCCGTTCTTATGACTAGGTGTTGAGGCTCTCTGAATAGGCATCCTTTGGAGATGGTCGGAGACCTCCACCAATTGAGGGAACAGAGTACCTCCCTGGAAACCTGGACCCTGGCTGGCGAACTGCTCTGGCCTGTCCTCTGGAACGGTAAGAGAAACCATTGAAGGTCTCTGGAGTGCAGGCGTTCCCATGGGGTGATGGCAATGCTGGACACCATCTTGCCCAGGAGCTTTGAGAGCAGTGCTAAGGATACTTTGTGCTCTCTCTGGACCCTACCTGCCAGGTCCCTGAGACTGTCCTGTCGCTCCTGGGACAGATACACCTTGCACTCAAGGGAGTCTATAACCGCTCCCAGATGGAGGAGGCTGTCAGAAGGTGTGAAGTGGCTCTTCTCCATGTTAATAGAGAACCCGTGGTGTCCAAGAGTCTTGACGGTTACCTGGAGGTCCTCTCTTGCTTGATGGATAGAAGAGGACTGTATTAAGATATCATCCAGGTAACATTGGACACGCACGGGTAAAGCCCTGAGATGGGCCACCAAGATGGCTAGTACCTTTGTGAATGCTCTAGGCGCAGAGGAGAGGCCGAATGGAAGGGCCCTATACTGGTAGTGAGTGCCTGCATAGCAGAACCTAAGGTATTGGCGATGTAAGGGCAGAATAGGTATATGCAGGTAGGCCTCTGTCAGATCAATTGAGGCGAGGAAGTCACCCTCTCTCATTCCCCCAAGAATCGATTGAAGCGATTGCATTTTGAACCATCTATATACCAGATTACAGTTTAATTTTTTAAGGTTAAGAATAGCTCTCCACCCACCCAAGGTTTTGGGAACCACAAAGAGAATTGAGTAAAACCCCTGCCCATGTTGGCCCTCTGGGACACACTGGATAGCTTGAATCTCCAGCAGGTGCTGTATGGCTGAATCCATAAGGGCCTTCTTTGAAGCGTCTTTTGAAACTGGGCAGCGGATAAAAAACCTCGGGTGGGTGTGGAGAGGAATTCCAAGGAGAGGCCTGATCTCACCATCTCCCTGACCCAAGCGTCCGATGTAATCTCCTCCCACCGGTTGGCAAAGAGGGCCAGGCGATCCCCGATGGGAGGTATGGCTGTGTGGTTACTTGGGGTGACGAAAGGAGCGACCTCCTCCACCCCGAAAGGGCCACTTAAATTGTCTACCTCTGGCCAGTCTGTCAGGTAGTTGTCTCTGCTTCGGGCCGTACTGACCTTGGGCCCTGGAAAATCCTGCACCTGTGTCTGAGGCCCGAAATGAGGGCTGGCGAAAATAGGGGGCGGAACAAAAATTGCCCTTCCTGGAGAAGGTCGGAAGGACCTTCCTCTTGTCCCTGCACTCCACTAATATCGGGTCCAAATAGGTGTTGACCCTTGAAGGGGGCTGAGGCAAGGCACCATTTATGGCGGGTGTCTGCCTGCCAGTGGCGGAGCCAGAGCATGCGGCGGGCCACCACAGAAGACGCGATGGCTTTTGAGGCAAATCTGGCTGCATTCAAAGTGGTGTCCGCAGAAAACTGGGATGCCGCCAGGAGCTTGTTGATATCCTGGTACACTCTGACGTCCGATGCCAGGACGCTTTCCTGTAGCTGGCGGAGCCAGAGCAAGGATGTGCGAGTAAAGAACGAAGCGGTAGTCGATGCCCGGACTGACCATGCCGCTGCCTGATGTGCCTTCTGCAGTGCCTGCTCCATACTTCTATCTTCCAGTTTCAGGTGTTGCTCTGGTTCATCCGGCATGGCGATCGAAGGGTGTAATGCCACCACCGGAGTGTCCACAGCTGGTGTCTGTAGGATCTGTGCCAGGTCTGGGCCAACGTTGTAAAATCTCCTGTCGGCCACCGATGGCATGGGGCCAGACCCAGGAGAGGTCCACTATCTTTGGACCACATCTACAAAGAGTCTGGGTGATGGTATTACCTCACCTCAGCAGTAGGCTCTGTGAAGAGCGGGTCGGTTGTAGTTGCCGATGCCTCTGGTGGATCCGCCGTTTGGGCTCCAAGGCTAACTGAGTTTTTTGCCTTGAATAGTAATGACTTGAAGAGGCCGGGCTGAAACAAGCCTGTAAAGGTAGGTTGCTTGGGCAACATCCCCTCGTCGTCCGAGAGGTCTATTTCTCTGTGCCCGTCTTTCTCTGATAGCTGAGATTGGCTCCTTAGGGAAGGAACTGGCGAATATGGTTCGGGAAATTCAGAACAATCCCCCTGGATGGGGGGATCCAGACCTTGGCCGAGTTCTAAGGGCAGGCCAGAAGTCACTGAGGCTGGTCTTCTGGACTGTTGTAGTCCAGCCACAATTCCTTGCCTGATGGCATCAGCAATAATAGTTTGCATGTGCCCAGAGCTTATCAACTCTGCCCCCATATCGGGCCTGAGACCTGCAGCAGTAGGCGTAAAAGTGGCTTCCGGCACAGGTCTGGTTCTGTTAAGGTGTTGGCCACTAACCGCTTCAGGATTTGGCAGTGCTGACATAGAACCCCAGAGAGCTGCACTGTCAACGGGCAAAATTGGATTATCTAGGGAGAGCTGCTCTCCGGCTCCCCCAGGAGAAAGGCTCCTGGAGCGCTGTCTGCTGGAATGGCTTGGCTCTGCTTGCAAATGTGATGTTGGCACCTCTCTTGTCAGATTTTGCACATAGCTTTTCTAGAGCCTTGTCTCTCCTGCGCTCATCGCACTCAGCTGCTTTGGAGCGCTTGGTAGCTTTATTACTCTTTCTCTCTCTCTCTGAGTAGTTTTTTTTAGAATTGCCTGTTGATTTTTCAGGCGTTGGGGGAGCAGCTGGTCTTACAGCCTTTTTGCTTGCCTTGGAACTTGCTCTAACGGCAGTAGCTGCTTTTTCCACCATTTTGGATTTTTCTGTGGAGCGTTTGGCGCCCTTTTGAGATGTGGTGGAGCATCGGCAGATTCCTGCCTGGGGAGAGATCCCGCCGGGCAATCTGGCTGTAACTAAGTTGGAGCCTTAAGTGGCTAAATACAGTCGCCCATGATCGCTCTGATACTTTAATCAGCCGGTGCTCGAGTCAATCAGAGCCCTCATGTTAATGCCAGCAACGTGACATTCGCGTCTCTGTCTCTCTCCTTCACGCCGTCAGGGAGGAGCGTGGAACTCATGTGCTAAGGCACCTGAAGGGAGACAGCTGGGGAGCGGAGCACGAAGCTCCTAGTGCTCAAGTCACAGGCGGGAAAAGCCCAATGCCGTCGGCAGTTTAAAATCGTTGGCAGTGTCAGTGGAGCGCGGAGCTCCTGTGGCCCAAAATGTCACTTGAGCGCGAAGCTCCTGCGACCGGCGGCGTATGCTGAACACTAAGGGTGTCAGCTGAGCAATTAATCCTCTTGCCACAATTAAAGTGGAGCGCTGAGCTCCTGTGACAGCTCAAATGCTCCTTAGATCAGCCGCTAAATAGAGCGCAAGGCTCTGTATGAGGAAAAAGTTTGTTGGCGGCTAGCTGTCAGATGGAGTGCAATAGCTCCTGAGGCCACAAACCGCAGTGCTAAGGTGCGAAATGAGGGCGTGAATCCACTTGACGAGCGGCCTGCCTGTTGATTTTGAGCAGTGGAGTGCGATAGCTCCTGTGACAGACTGTGGAGCCGAAGCCCCAACGATCAGTAGCAATGTCACAATACCAGATCAGGCACGGTGTTTAACGGCCGCTCGTGGCTAGAGCCGGAGCTCTTAGCCGAAATCAACCCAGCAACTCTACCAGATAGAATGGGAGTCTGCTGGGGAATTAACTCACAGATTGAAGTCCAGGAATTTTCTATAGAATTCAGAAGCTGAAAAACAGGAACGGGAGAAATTTTGACACGTCTGTCCAGTCTGAGGACTGAGTCAAAAGCTGGGAAGCCCTAGCAACAGAGGCGTGGCATTTCAGCTCTGACAGACTCAGTCCAATCAACTGAATAGACGAGGTCAACCCATTCCTGGATGCTATCTCCACCCACTATAGAGAATTGTCTCATTTTTTTAGTTACAATTGGTGTCACATCTTACAAGCTTTTATCTCCATTAAGTATTTTCTCAGGCTTTCAGTTAAATTTGTAGTGCTATGTTTAGTATCCTGCTATTGATACTTTAGTTACTCTGTATTACATTATGAGTTTTTAAGTTACTTTCAGATATTCATTTTAAATATTTATATCTCTCTCTGCCGAGTTCTAAGTGGCTTAGAACATCTATAAATCACAGAAAAATAATAATAAAGCAAAATACAGTAGCAATAAAAATGTTTAAATATAACATTTTAAACTTTAACTTGATAAAAAGAGGCACAAGACTAAACACTGAATATCCTCTTAAAAACTAAAGTCTTCACCAGTTTTAACAACAGAGGAGTTGTCTGTGTGCTTGATGAAATGGCTTGTTATACTGTTTTTTTCCTTTCCCTAATTTGAGGTTGTGTTATAAATGATAGTGAGTTATATATTTTATAAATAAAATGAATGAGGCAATTTTTAAAGATTGGGTCGACTTTTGCTAAAAGAAACAAATATGAAATGGAATCTCCATGCTAGAAAATGGGGTAGAAATAGATTTCATTTGCATTTTAATGTGAACTTAATTAAGTTATACTTTTCAGAACAAATTTGATGATATATTTAAAGCAAAGTGTTAAAATGTGCATGTTTGGAGGGGAAATGTGCAAATGTGTAAACTTATGAAAATAAAAGGGAAAAAACCCTAAATAATATATCTTGCAAAATATATGTGTGAGGTAAAGCTCCATTTAAAATAGGTCAAATGCATACAAATACTTAAAACGTACTTTTTTAAAAAAATAAATAAATCAGAGATTGATGTGGAAATGGGTTGTAACACATTTAAAATCGAAAACTGAATGAACCAAAATTTTATTTTTCATTTTTTAACTATACGAATTAAAGAGCCAAGTGATAGAGCTGGCGTTTGATTTAGGAGAAGGCATGAATCCAACAGGGTGACAGAGCAATTGGGGGAAGATTTCTAATCATTTGAGATGCAGGAAATTGCTTTAATTAGCTATGTTACAATTTTACACACACACACACACACACACACACACACACACACACACACACAAATGTCCAGGCCTATTTTATTATTTTGGAGCTCCACTGTGTGGCCAGAGATGGTGACGTGGTAATGGTGCCAAAATAGATGACATTTAAAAAAAATATATCTTTTGGCACTTGCTTGGTTAAATTTTGTTTATTTATTACATTTTATGCTGCCCATATCTCCTACAAGGAAACTATGCTTTAGACCAGGATTGATTTCAGAGATCAATAGATCTGTGCACAAATCAGTGACCTCTATGATTCAAACTGATGCCTCAACTTTTGGTTGTGTCTGATGATGCAAAGGAGGGACCAATCAGAAAATCAAGAATATGTCTCAACCAACCAGAAATAATATGTTTTAATCAGAAAAAAAAAAAATCAGAAACTCAACCAGAAATAATACGTCTCAACCAAGCAGCTTGCAAAGGATAATAAGGGCATTTGGGAGCATTGCAGAGGTTAGAACATTTCAGGGGTGGTAGGAGAAGGAGGATCTGAAGGGAAAAAAAAACAAAAATAAAAATACAGCATGAGATGCCAATGACTGTTTGCAGTTTTTAGGGACATTAATGCGTCTACAGATATTAATATAGTATCCATATAGGGCCGTGATGGCGAACCTATGGCATGCGTGCCACAGGTGGCACGCGGAGCCATGTCTGAGGGCACGCGAGGCGTTGCCCTATGTCAGCTCCAGTGCACATGCATGTGCTGGCCAGCTGATTTTCAGCCTTGGGAAAGGCCGTTTTCGCCCTCCCCAGGCTTCAGGAGGCTTCCCTGAAGCCTCCGCAGTGCGAAAAATGGCCCAATGGGCAAACCGGAAGTCCATTTTTCCGAACTTCTGGTTTGCCCATTGGGCCGTTTTTCGCACTTCAGGGAAGCCTGAGGGAAGCCAGGGACGCATGCACGGGGATGCACGCATGCGCAGTGTGGCGCGCATGGGGGGGTTGTGTGCCGGCACGCGCGCGCGCTAGCACTCCCATTTTTGGCACGCAAGAAGAAAAAGGTTCACCATCACTGATATAGGGCTTTGTTGGAAGGTTTTCCTCTTCTTTCTTATGCAGTTGGTCCACCTGTTCTACCTTTCTCCATGGTGAAACATACAGTGGTGGGTTTCAATTTTTTTTACTACCGGTTCTGTGGGTGTGGCTTGTTTGGTGGGCATGGCTTGGTGGTCAATGGTGAGATTCAAAAATTTTTACTACTGGTTCTGTGGGCATGGCTTGGTGGGCGTGGTAGGGGAAGGATACTGTAAAATCTCCATTCCCACCCCACTCCAGGGGAAGGTTGCTGCAAAATCCCCATTTCCTCCCGATCAGCTGGGACTCGGGAGGCAGAGAATAGATAGGGGCGGGGCCAGTCAGAGGTGGTATTTACCGGTTCTCCGAACTACTCAAAATTTCCGCTACCGGTTCTCCGAACTACTCAAAATTTCCACTACCGGTTCTCCAGAACTGGTCAGAACCTGCTGAAACCCACCTCTGGAATCATAGCTTCGGTTAGACTAGTGCTTAAACCTTTCTTTGCAGAATTCCCATAGAGAAACAGTGGTCATTTGAAAGGGACAGCTAAAAAGGGGCTGCAGGACCTGAGCCTATCTGCTTTCACAATTAAGTAACAGGGGGAAAAAAATGTCATCATGGAGGTATTTGTTAAAAAATAAATAAGTAAACTGTAGAGAAACTTGTCACAGCAGGAATAGATGCAGTCCAGAACAGAAAAAAGAGCCAGAATAGACCATCCCTGATTTTAGGTGGTTTATTTCTGGAATCTTAGATTCAATCTTTGAAAAAGTCAAAAGTCTTTGTACAATCCAGGGGGACTAATCATGTTATTATAGAGAAGTCATGGACCACAGAAGATATTATGTATTCATATTTTTTGTCTTCCTAATCTTTCTCGGGATCTTTAAGATGTTCCCTCCCTCCAAAAAGATTTTTTGTTTTGTTTTTTGGGGTTTTTTTTTGTATTGTTGTTTTCTCTAACTTTTTTTCTAATTTTTTTTGTTTCTCTAACTACAAATTGCTGGTATTGCTTTCAAGTGTGTGGATATCACTATTTTAGCTACATTTCTACAAGTGAAACAATTAACCAAATTTTGAAGTGGTTTTTTTTTTTTTGGGGGGGTCAAATTTTCAACTACACTAAGCCAGCTGGCCAGCCGGCCAGCCAGCCATGACTTAATCCAAGGTGCATCCAGAGGTTCCATCCTCTCCCTGTAGTTTTGTTTCTGTCATGCAGCATTCTGTGCCACTGATCATGTTCCTATCTCATTAGGTTACTCTTGGAAGCTTTTCCTCTTTTGGGTTTCCCCTTCCCCCTTCCCCAAAGTATGTTTAATCCTTAGCAATCCTTGAAGTTCCCTCTTGTATACAGATTATTCAGCTCATAAAGCCTGCATTAGCAGTAGCTGAATTTATTTAAATTTTATGATCCCTGAAAGGAAGCTGACAATAATGTCCTGCCAGAACCGAAAACCCCACATATAAACCTGGCAAGGAAGGGCTTATGGTCACTTAACCTTTTTTTCTTGGATTGAAATTCCTACCTCCTCTTGAAAGTTATGATGAAATTGACTGTTATTTCTTGTTGATTAAGAAACAAGAAGATTCTATTCAGAATCTTCATCTGAGCATTCAAAGGATATTAGATATATCCTTCTCTGTTCTTTCCCTATGGGAACTGGAGTTGTAGCACCTATTTCCCACTAATCACCCCTAGTAATGGATTGATCTCACTCCAACATCTATAAGAATGTAATTAGGGGCTTTAGTGTGGTCATTCCCCCTTTGTGCTCCAAGTTTCTAACGAAGAGAGCAGTTACATGACAATAATTATATAAAAATACTTTGGTTGTGAAGAAAAATCCAAAAGCTGAACTAAATTAAAATCCAGTATCTATAAGCAACTCATGGTCTATAATATACTGATTCAGATTATTGAAATCCCCTTATAGTTTAAATTATAGTCTCTTAATCCATTAGTTTTTTAACTCAGCAATGAATTCCATAACTTCACAGAGCAACATGTGAAAGACATTATTGCTAAACTCTAGCCTATATTGCCGGTCAGGTGATTGAGAAACAGCATGAAGTGGACCAGAAAAAAGAACCTGTATTGTCTCCATATTATTCATAATTTTCTAAATCCTCCCGCCTAATCTATCAGATATCAGAATAATAAATAAGCTCCAAATGCTTTATCTTTTTTCACAGGCAATACAGCAACCCTTTGATCATTTATCGTAGAATCATAGGGCTGGAAGGGATCTTGGAGGACTTCAACTCCCTGCCCAAGGCAGGAGACCTTATTGGACCCCAAGGGCTACATACTTGCCACCATCTTTTCTTCAATACTGAATTCAGCAACAGAAAGGCTGCAGGCATAGATGCCAATCCAGGTTCATTCAGGATTTCCTCTGATTCTCAGAAGTTGACAAATGACAAACAGGATCTCTTTAGGCATATATACTCATTGCAGAACCAGCGTTGGTTTCTGATTATATTGGCATGTCTCAAAAATACAAACTTCTGTGCATATATTTGCCTTCAAGGTGGTGCTTTTTGCCAGGTACATGGCAGGATGCTTCCCCATTCACGACAGCATTATGCTACCACATTATTATGCTTACCATGACTAAATACAGAATTACTGCCAAGCACAACAATCAACTTGCAGAATGCTGTTCACATGACTTTCAACTAGTACGAAGCACAGAGAATGAACACTTTTCAGCTTTCATGGAAGACAATTTACTCACTAGCCTTAATGTACAGACTTAAGGTAGAAAATTGAAAATGATCTGCGTTTACCATGACTTAACATTAAGCAGCATCCACCAGTAAGTTTAAGCGACAGTAAATAAACATCTTGCACAACACCTACATATGTCATTAAGGCTTACACAGGACTGCTGGAAGATTGTGAATACATAGCTATATTATATATATGGTTTTTTTTCTCTGTTAAATCACCTGGTATACCCAAATATGGGAGAAAGCATACTGCTTCCTTTTTGCCTTTCAGCCCCTCCAGGGGCCATCCAGACAGTTAATTATAAACGACAGTCCGTTTCTATATGTTATATTTTTTTACATAAATAAAGGGAGACTAGTATAGATCTATTTCAAGCTATTTAGCTCTCATCAGCTAGCCACACCCTTATGGGATTAGAACCTGGGCCCCTTGCCTAACAAGGCAATATAGCTATATTAGCAGCTACTAATACATCCCATCTCTTAGAAGAACTTTCACCTTCTTTATAGCAACTGATATCTCATGGGCTATAATGTTTTTAATGGAAAGCAGTGGGTTAAATTGAGCAACCAACTTTTAAGTTTCATTAAGTTCTTGAGAGTAATGTACTTAGCATGTGATGAGAAAGCTCCCTGATCCAAATGACTCCATAGGTAACTACATGAATATTAGTCACGGGCATATTGAAAATGGGAAGGAATTAGGAGTGAAATGGATAAGGAAAAACTCCAGATAACTGTAACGTAAAATTGCTACATTTTCCTTTTATAAAGAAAAAAAAAATCCAACAAATCAACAAATGTCAGAGTGTGCACAGTGTGACTATGTGAGACTACCCAGGAGCAAAAACAGCAAACAGAGGTTTGTAATAATAAATAGTGGTTTATCTCTATAAAAGAATATACATACACGTATTAGGCAAAGGTCAAACAATCAATCAGCACCTACAGCAGGGAAGAACACACGGGGAGAGAGATACGCCCCAACAGGGCTTCTCTTATAATACAGTCTCTTAAAGTGGTAACAGTCAAATAACCCTGCTGACTCATTACTACCATTGCATCATCATACAGCATTACAGCAGCTGATCAGCTATTAAATCATCATTACCCTGACAACAAACATCATTATTGTGTAATAATCCTTTAACAGTTCTGATGTATGTAGACCACTTCATTTCTGAGTTTTGTTTCCAAGAATCTTTCTAGTTCCTTTTCTAGTTTACCAGAGAAGAGGAAAACTTATAAATCATCTTGATTCACTGAAGAAGCTGAAGATGGCACAAGTGGTAACTGTTTTTGATTTTTTTTTGTACATCATACAATCCCTCAAAAGAATGTGGAGAAACTCACTATGTTACTATTGCTCTGCTACCTTAACTTAATATCATCTTATTGCTTTATATACAGTGGTAATAAAACTCTTGTCTCCCAATCATAACAGGGTGTTTTTTTTTTTTTGCAATACATTTAAAACTTTATATTATCCAATGGTATGCCCAATATTACTGTTGATATTGATATTTTCTGTTTAAA
>QLTV01001726.1:918114-935632 GCA_003457575.1 Thermophis baileyi
ACAACACTTAAAATTGTCCACTGATGCCCAAGCAAACATGAATTAATACTACAATAATCTTTGGAATGTCTTCACAAATACATTTATTCTGAATTTCATTTGACAATCCCTCTTGAACTGATCAGTTAAGCCTCTTCCATTCCAGACCACACTTCAAGCTAACAGTTGAAGCTCAGCAGTATATTCTCACACCAAATGCTAACTTTATTCAAAGACAATAGATTTCATGATAGACCAGACCTGTGAAATTAGCTTTCAGGAATGCAACCAAATAAGAGCAATTGTACTGTATATATCTAGGCTGTTCTGAATCAGAAGGATTCAGAGGGATTGCCCATTTTACCTCAGTCATTGCAGTAGTGATATAGTATGCCCTACATGAGTTCAGTTAGTGAGTAAGTAATTTGATCTTAGGGAGATCGATAGTTCATACTGACTGAGGATAATTTGTAAAATTCCTATATTTGCCTGGCAGCTAGTATTTGATGACCAAAGATTGCTATCAGCAGTGACTTTAGGATTTTGGACTGGGAGGAGTAAAATTGGCCTGGTTTTATGATTTTCTCCCGGTCATTACATATATTCAATGAATTTAGCTTCCCTTATTAGCTTTCCTTGTTGGTCATTTAAATACATGCTGGTTGCCACATGCCTGAATTTTGATCACATTTTGGAACACTGAGATGGTCGTAAGTACGAGGACCAGTTGTTAATAACTTTTTCATAGCTCATAACCACTAAACAAATGGTTGGAAATCAGGGACTACCCATATATAATACCAATCAATCCACTTTTTAGCTAGTCACAAGAATATATGTCTTATTATCAGCCTCACCTAACTTCCCTAACTCACTACCCACATCCAGAATCATGTTCAGTACAATTGGTAATAAAGAGCAATCTGTTATGAATGTGACTGTATGTGGGGATATGAGTATTTCTTTGAAATCATAGTTGCCTTCCAGAATCTTAGGACTAAAGATATATTGTTTTACATGCTTAGAAAAAACTTGAATGCATTTAATTGGAAAATGTGATTGATTCCAGAAGAAATTGCACTAATATAATGTAATCCTGACTTGTTTCAAGCCCCCTGCCTCTGTTGTTGTTGTTGCAGTAGGCCTCTCTGTGGCCTCACCTTTGTCCTGACCTAGAGAGATATCCTGCTGTTTGCAGTTTTAACTCTGGGCCCCTTAACAGGTTGTCTTATGGTAAGGCATAATTTTCTTAATGGCTATTTTTAACTCCTGATGAGATTCCTAAAGCTAGAGTCATGGTGGAACATAAGGAATCTCACTCTACTCAGTAAGATTAAATAATGGATACTATAGTAAAGGGCAGCGGTGAAATCTACTTACCTTCCCTGCTGGTT
This sequence comes from Thermophis baileyi, assembly GCA_003457575.1. Lineage (NCBI taxonomy): Eukaryota > Metazoa > Chordata > Lepidosauria > Squamata > Dipsadidae > Thermophis > Thermophis baileyi. The sequence continues at coordinate 919,488 of QLTV01001726.1, forward strand.
CGGAAGCCCGTGCTACGCATGTGCGCCACCGTCATGCATGCTTTTTCACCTTCTGCGCATGTGCAGGCTTTGCGCATGCGCAGAAGGCTTTGCGTATGCACAGAGGTTTAAAAACAAGAAAATGGCAACGTCCGGGTGGGTGGGCGGAGCCTCGCGCTGCCATAGCTATCAGTTCTCCGAACCACCAGCGGCCGCCACTACTGGTACGCCCAAACCGGGGCATACCGGTAGGATTTCACCACTGGTAAAGGGTAACTGAATTATGGAGAATGGAGGAAAAGAAACAGCACCACTAGTGCTTATTTCACTTTCTGAGAGAAACCACTTCTAGAAAGGCTGAAAAGTACAAATTAACCTATGAGACTAATAAACAATGAATATTATTATGTAAGTACCCAAACTGTAACTGATCATAGCATAGAAATACTCTCACTTTGTTTCTATTTTGCAGAGACTAACACTTTCTGTCCTTTAATGTATTCAATTATTTTCTGCTTTTTGGCCCTTAGATATTCACATTCTTTTTAGTTCATTATCGTTTGATATTCTAGCACAGGGGTGTCAAACTCCATTTCATTGAGGGCCGCATCAGGGTTGTGTTTTACCTCGGGGACTGGGGTGGGCATGGTCAGGGTGGGATTGGCCAGCTCGATGTCACTCGTGTCACATTGAGCTGGCCACGCCCATCGAGAGCTCCATTTTTGCTGGCAGAGGCACCGCGGGCCGGTCCTTCACTGTTTCCAGGGCGGCCCCGCGGACCAGATCTAAGCAAGCCGCAGGCCGGATCTGGCCCCCGGGCCTTGAGTTTGACACCGCTGTTCTAGCACATTTCACTTTTTTGGTTGCTTCCTGAATTTGTAAGATTTGGTCATTTTCTTTTTCTGAATATTGCTATAGTCAGATCTGTGTACCACTCTGATTCTTAAGTCCTATATTTTCAAACGTCATTTTACAAATTAAAATGATTTGGCTTCTAGCCAAAATTTTATTTCTCTTTCTTCTTTGCTTCCTATTCTGAAGATAGGCAGTACTTCTTAGAAGAGGCTGATCTGAGCAGGTAATGCTAAGCCTGAATATGTATTGCTAAGTTGTAGTTCATTTAAATATCTGAGGCATATTTCCTATTTCATTCCTTTTTCTGCAAAGTACAATACAACATTTTGTAAAACTTATTTTCACCTATTCTAGGAAATGAAAGTGAAGAGAGATATACTTTCAAATTATCTTCAGCTCTGGAAGGAGAGGACCTACTGTTTTTCAGTGCCCAGAACTAATAATTTCAGGTGGCTCAGCCAAATTCTCATCTTACAAAGTGGTAGTGCATATATTAAAGCGAAAAATATAAGTATCGTCAGAGTCTGTTTTGATTGTAGAAGGATATAAATGAAATAAACAAATATATAGTTATACTTTTCTCTCTCTTATTACCTTCCTTCCTTCCCACTCCCAGTCACTTGCAAAAGATTAGGGCAAGGGATGGATGAAGTAGCTCCCATCAGCATGTGTCCCTCTGGCAGAAGCAGGGATACAAATCTCACAAGCATATGAGCCACCACAAAGGTAATTTTGGTCTACCCCCTACATTTAATCAACAACTAATTATTGTAGTTCTTATTACTTCTTTGCTTAGAGATTGACTACCTCAACTAGCCAAATGCTAGGAAACTAGCATGAAAGGGTGGATGCTCCCATCAGTTCATTTTCCGTGCCTCCACTTATTCTTAAAAGATCAAACAACACAGACATGAAGTATCATCAAAGAACAAACCACTGACAGATTTATGGTTTTGATGGTTAGACAAGATATATTATAGAAAGAAGAGAGTTATGTTGTAACCACAGAGTAAGAGCTAAATTTATAATTGTACTTATAACTGCCGTAAAGAATATCAGAAGCTACTTATTTGTATCTTTTTTCTTTCTTTTTCTATTTCCATTTTTTCCTTTCTTGCACTTTTAGCTTTCTCTTTAATTTTTTTTCTTGCTTTATACCTATTAGTTTGTATTAGTTTTAATCTTCTGTTCTAAAAAAATCTTTATTTTACCTACCTACCTACTTACCTACCTATATAAACAAACCATTGATATGCCTTTATGATCAAAGTTTATAAAATGTCCAGTGAGTTTATACTAGACTTGGACATTTTGCATCTCAGGAAGAAATTCCAAAGGGAAACACTATCTTGAATTAAGCTACTGAGATGGAACTTACTTTCAGATTTGTTACTATCAGATTGGTTAATAGGGAAAGGGAGTGTCTCACAGTGCAGTACAGGAAGTATTGTTCCTCTTCAGGAGGTGCTGGGCACTTATGTCTCACTGTGCCAATTCCTGCAGTTTACTGTGGGTCACATCCACTCTACTCTTTTGACTGGATGACATTGGTACTCTACACAATAATTCCTGACACAGTAGAACCTCTGGTCACGAACGATTCTGACCACAACCAAATTGGGTTCCGAACAAAAATTTTTGAATCTAGTCACGAACACATACTCAGGTGGCGATCAAACACAGCCGCGGCTGATTTCCCCTTCCCGCCATTTTTCTGTAAGCGCCAAACAACAGCGACCTCGTGTGGCCGCTGCATTAATTTTGGTTAGGTTCGGGTCACGACCAAATCGGGTTGTGACCAAAGTTATGGAACGAATTATGGTCGTGACCAGAGGTTCTACTGTATTGGAGTAAATGTGAAAACCTTTTTACTACACCTTCTGTCAGCATTCACCATATATCTACTAACCTACAAGAAATCGCCATTTCTCCCCTGGCCTTTTTAATTTATTTATTTCAAACTATTTAAAGAATAAAATAAACAACTACATAAAAGGGTAGGGGGGGAAGACCTAATGGGTGGAAAATATAATATCAGTAAATAAACTAAGAATTTACCATTGTCATAAAATTTTGAATTCATTATTTCACCAATTAAAAACTAATCAATGATATAAAATTAAAATCATTGTTGCACAGGGTTGTCAAACTCGATTTCATTGAGGGCCGCATCAGGGTTGTGTTTGACCTCAGGGGGGCCAGGGTGGGCATGGTCAGGGTGGGTGTGGCCAGCTCGACATCACTCGTGTCGGGCGCACCTGTGGTGGCCCAAGCACTCTGCCAGCGAAAACAGGCTCCCAAGCTCTGTGTTCGGTTGCGACAGCTTCCTGCAACCCTCTGCCAGCTAAAACAGAGTTCGGGAGGGCCACCCACGAGCCTCCCGAGCTCCATTTTCACTGGCAGAGGCACCGTGGGCAGGTCATTTGCTATTTCCAGGACGGCCCCGAGGGCCAGATCTAAGCACCCTGCGGGCTGGATCCGGCCCTGGGCCTTGAGTTTGACACCCCTGTTGTAGCATCTTCAGAAATAATTATAAATCATTGATATCACCACTCTCATGATCTAAAATAAATGTACATGACCTTATGAAAAGGGGAAAAATAACTAAAAATAACATTAAGTTATAAATTCCCAACCATGTATCCAGGTGGTGATTACTTCAAATTATTTATAATTGCTTCTGGTCACTATCTTCACATCAAATATATCCTTTTAAAATTCATACTCTGAGTATCTAAGTTTGGTTTGTGTGTGACACGCAGTGGTAAAATCCAGATATTTTTACTACCGGTTCTGTGGGTGTGGCTTGGTGGACGTGGCTTGGTGGGCATGGCAGGGGAAGGATACTGCAAAATCTCCATTCCCACCCCACTCTGGGGCCAGCCAGAGGTGGTATTTGCCGATTCTCCGAACTACTCAAAATTTCTGCTACGGTTCTCCAGAACCTGTCACAACCTGCTGGATTTCACTCCTGGTGACGTGTGTGTGTGTGTGTGTGTGTGTGTGTGTGTGTGTGTGTGTGTGTGTGTGTCTGTGTGAGAGAGAGAGAGAGAGGGAGGGAGAGAGGGAGGCAGGCAAGGAGGGAGAGATTTTTTGCTCAAATTTAATCAGACTTCTGTTCTAGATGTATCATTTCAAGTCACAGTAAGTACAGTAGGTTAGTATTTATAGCTGTTACATGACTGTATGTTACTTTTTCCTTTAATAAGAATACTATGAAATTTGGAAGTATAAGCAATAAATACTGATCTGTAAAAATATTGAATCTCACCCCAAGCTTTTAAAAACAATTATTTTCAGAATAAAATGCATGAAAAAATATGCATATACACAAATACACATATACCCAAGTTGCTATACAGTTTGTAATTAGGCCGTATGTAAATATAGTCCCTTGAGTAATTCTGAGCAAGAAATATTTTACAGTGCTTCAGATCACAGGCACTTTGCCATACTGATACAGATCCAGACCAAACAATTCATCAACTCTCGCATCTCCAGTATGAGCAAAGTTGATGTTTTGCCTTTTTATCACAAACTTGGCAACTGAAGGTTGAAGATTTGCAGTAGGAATGTTAGGACAGTGATGCTATTGGAGAACAGCTGTCTTAAGCTGTTGAACTCAGGAAGTCTAATTGGAAGAGTGTAAGATTAGGAGCGGAGGGCAGCTCTTTGTGCTCATTTGCCAGCACTTTGACTTAGCAATGTTTTCTTTGCTACTTATTAGTGCTGGTGATGGGAGGAGAGATTAAAGCATCTTGGTAAAATGCAGCTGTGGTTCACAATGAGTAGTAATTTAAATTAATTGTGTTGTGAACCAGCTGAGAAATCTCTGGGGTTCAAATAGAACCCCAGAACCCCAGTTGCCCAAATTTAAAGCTGTCATGGGCAACCAGATATCCTCCAGATGTTCTTAAAAATTTATAGTTCTTAAAAACTCTGCCCACTGTCTAAGCAGGATGTTAATAATGTACGGTGGGTACTAGGCAGTCACCCTCTATTTTAATATCCACTGTATGATGTTTGATCAATTGTGAAGTCCTTGGGGCTCTGCAAGCAAACATTCAAGGTAATGTCTGCAAGGAAGCAACCAAGTTTAAAGAGCACCAAGGATTCCACAGTTCATCCCTGAGCTATATATATTCTTTTTTGTTAGATCTAATCATTTGTCTGCAATAGTCTTTGTGCCAGCAATCATGGTAAATAAAATCTGTGAAAATTTTATTTCCAGATTATTTACAATTTGTATTACTTTAAGATAGGAAATGTTACTAAGCCTAATCCATAAAAAATGTAGTGATGTTACTATAGATGTCGATCTATTGCCCATTGGTGTAGCTAGCCACTTAATCTTTATAAAAATACAGTTTTATTCATGCCCATCAAATGTTTTTTCAAGCTGGAAAATAAAAATAAAATAAGTGACTAGGCCTCTTTTGGGCAAACACTCTGGCAACAGAATTAAATTAAATCAACCGGCAAAAATCAGATTGGGTTAAATCCAATTAATTTAAGCTGGTTTAACTAAGGCAGATGGCAGTTTCCCAGGAATTGTTCAAACAAGAGTAGCAGCAGGATTCCTGAGGTAAAATAGTTTATATATATAATAAGTGAGAGTGAGTAGGCTCCACCTGACGACATTCCAATTTGTGTGTGTGTGGATTCCAAAAGTTATACAAATAGAGATCAGGCTTCAAGAACCAGAAAACAAATTCTGCAGAAAATGTTAACATATAGCTTCCAGCAGAAACTTTGCTGCTGACCCTGATAAGTGAGCCAATAAACCACAAGTGATCACAAGTCCTTTATTACAAAGGACAGTCCTTCATTTTACAACACTGTCCTTTAGATTTATTTTTCCAAAACTCACCTTTGTTCTTTATTTTGATCATTTAACTTTAGCCATACAAATGATACCATTTAATGCACAGTCTTTCACATTCCTTTGAAAAATATGGAAACTGATTGCCTTTTTAAAATAAATCTACATATATTATTTAATTTTAGATATTTATATTATGTTTTTGTAGTTTTTCTTAGTTTTTCACTTGCATGTTCCTTTGTAAAGCAAAATCATAAATATGAACAATTAAAATGTTTAGGCTTATGAACTACTTGCAGATTTTGTTCAGGTTTGTTCTTTGTTTTTTCCATGAAAATATGGTCAGTGTACATAACCCTCACTATAAGGTGTTTAATAAATCAATAGGCTGAGGGAACAAGATGGTTGTTGATTAAGTCCAACCTATATGTGCTCATTTGCCTATTAATTGCTCTTTATATGACAACAAAGAAGGTTATGCTAACTTTCCAAACAAATGCTAGCTCACTGGCTGGAAGAAAGTTCACAGAGAGAGAGTAGAGAGGAAGGACAAGAAATTATGGGCTGCATGAAATAACCTCCCTGGTAGGATGGGTCAAAAGGAAGAAATGCCACAGAGCCAGTCCTAAATCACCTAAATCAGCCATACACTCAAAAATTGAGGAATTCCTTCTGTAAGTTAATCAGTCCCTATCTTCTAGAACAGGGGTGTCAAACTCAAGACCCGGGGGCTGGATCCGGCCCACGGGGTGCTTAGATCTGGCCCGTGGAGCCATCCTGGAAACAGCAAAGGACCAGCGTGCAGTGCCTCTGCCAATGAAAATGGAGCTCGCAAGGGCCGCGGGCAGCACTCCCAATCTTTGTTTTCACTGGCAGAGGGTTGCAGGAGGCTGTCGCAGCCGAAACGGAGCTTGGGAGACTGTTTTCGCTGGAACAGCGCTTGGGCCACCACAGGTACCCCTGACACGAGCTGGCCACACCCACCCTGGCCGTGCCTACCCCAGCCCCCAAGGTCAAACACAACCTTGATGCGGCCTTCAATGAAATCGAGTTTGACACCAACAATGGGCTAGCCAGATCAATCTGGCTTGGGAAGTAACACATTTCCAAAATGGTATGGGAAGCATCAGAATATCTGGGAAGAAAAATCTAATGTGACTGCGTAAATCAAGTGCCCTCCCAAATGGGTAGAATAAAAATTCTGTCTACCCCATGCACAGAGAGCCAGAAAAATGCCCTTGGAGAAGCAATGTAGGGACAGTTATGACAACAGGTACACAAATATGCTTTATAAACAAACAAGCAAACGATATTCAGAAGAAACTCAAACTGGTTCTGCTGTAATTCATGGGATATAAGAGGGAGGGCAGGGAAAACAATGGCGGGCTTTCAAGGTACTGTTAGTATAGCCTACAAATATAGTTCCAATCAAACCTGTAGAGTCAGTTTCCTAGTCTGTCCTACCTCAAAGGATTGACAACATGCTAGCCAGGGATAAGAAATGTAGTACAATGCATCTGGAGGTTACCACAATTGGGAAATGCTGGCTTAATAGCTTTTCTCAACAATGGGCTGCTTCAGCTGAGAGACAGCAGTAAAATCTGAAGGTTTATACCAGTGGTTCTCAACCTTCCTAATGCCACGACCCCCGTCCCGCCGCCGCGACCCCCTCCCCGCCCCCTCCCCACGCACGATGAGGTGACAAAGGGGGCGTGGCACCAAGATGGTGGGCTAGCGCGCGCTTAGGCGACCCCTGTGAAAGGGTCGTTCGACCCCGAAAGGGGTCGCGACCCACAGGTTGAGAACCGCTGGTTTAGACCAAGCAACAGATATGGGATTGGCATTATTAATTCAGCTAAATCTTTCCTTGTACATTTTACAGACTCCATGCCCCATCCCATGTTTTATTTTATGACTGGGTATGCATAGCAGCCATTTTAAAAATCCATCTCTCCAATTCAAGTATGTCAATTAAAAAAAGAAAGAAAACATCTATTAGCAGATCTATTTGGAACTAAAACCAAGGAAAAATTACAAGTCTGCAGGAGGGTTTGTCTTGTGCAGTCATCTAGTAAGATGTTATTCAAATGAAAGGAGAGAACAGTTTGCCAGTTTCATAGATTATATTCTCTCGTTTCTGAATGATTTTATTGTCTTATTTGGCAAATATCCTAACTTTTCATTTGGAAGCCTCAGCGCTCCTTTTTAAAGATCCATTATAAACTTTGTTGCAAGGAATTTAAAAATAACCCTTTGCTGTAGGGCAAAAAATATCTTGCTTTTTATCTGATTGAAAAATCAAGTTAATACCTCAGGGCGCCAGTGAATGTTATTCAGATTTCTTGTAGCAGAATTTGGGAATAAAATATCAGAAGCCCTGAATATAGGAAGGACTGCTCACCATATTTTGAAGTAAGCAATGTAATATATAGTATCATCTAAAATGGCTTAAGTATATCAGTATAGGACCTGAAGTTTGGTACCAGTGTATTAGATTTGCTATTAATTTTTAAAGGTATGCTTTGGTTAGGGCATATTTGCTCTAGAGCAGTGATTCTCAAACTTTTCTTTACATGGACCCCCTTTAAATACCTTTTGTGGCCACGGGCACCCAAGACCTAACTCAAGATTTAAATCATAACATTTCTTCAAACCTTTGTGGACAGCCTGTGACTACATCACATACTCCCAGTGATCTGCAGACCAAGGTTGAGAACCACTGCTCTAGAGCACCTTCTCTTCTCAAACTGTATGCATTCTGCATATTATAAGCATTTTGTTCCAAATCATCAGACATAGTCATCCCTTCCAACCCAAATCAGGATGGCAAATTAACTCTTTGAAACAAACCATCTCCTATAATTTAAATTAACAGGAGAAACCTTGTTGTAAAGTTGATATGCATTGAAACAACCAACTGCTTAGAACTTCTAAAAGTGTTCTGCTTTTGATATTGCCCAGCCCAGAACCAAATAAGCATTTCCAAGCAAGAGTGTCTATTGAAGAGAACAAACAAGGGATTCTTACAGGTAGTCCTTAACTTACAACCATTTGTTTAGTGACCATTCAAAGTTACAACGGCACTGAAAAAAGAGACTTACGACAATTTTTCACAGTTACAACCATAGCAGCATCCTTAATCATGTGATCAAAATTCAGACACTTGGCATGCATTTATGATGGCTGCAGTGTCCCAAGGTCATGTGATCCCCTTTTGCGACCCTCTGACAAGCAAAGTCAATGGGGAAACTTAACAACAATTCACTTAACAACCCTATTACTAACTTAACAACTGCAGTGATTCACTAAACAACTGTGGCAAGAAAGGTCATAAAATGGGACAAAACTCACTTAACAACTGTCTTACTTAGCCAGGGAAATTTTGGGCCCAATTATGATTGTAAGATGAGGACTATCTGTACTTAACCTGTTTCAGATGATGGATGCAGGTACAGAATTATGGCATTTTGGGTGATGTTTTTACATACATCTTGTCATTTCAAAGCCTATTATGGCAATCTGCTATGGATGCTGCTGTTTTCAAGTCAAAATGAGTTTGCAAGCTTAAGACTCAAGAAACAGGTAGGTCAGCGGTTCTCAACCTGTGGGTCGTGATCCCTTTGGGGGTCAAACGACCCTTTCATAGAGGTCGCCTAAGCGCGCGCTAGCCCGCCACGCCTCCTTTGTCACCTCATCGCGTGTGCAGAGGGGGCGGGGCGGGGATCGTGGTGGCGGGGCGGGGGTTGCGGCATTAGGAAGGTTGAGAACCACTGAAGTAGGTAGTTTGAGAAGGATTGTTGCTTGTAATATATACAACTCCTGTAAATAGGTTGTGCAGGGTTTACATTATTATTATTATTATTTATTAAATTTGTATGCCGCCCAACTCCCAAGGGACTCTGCATAACTTCCAAACCCTGCCATTTGGCCTTAGGTGACAATAGGACAAAAGAGACTCCACTGATAATGGAAAGCAACACTTCTCAGAACCACCTTCTACTGTATTCTTTTCAAACCTATTACCTATTTCCAGCCTAAATACCCCCCAAAATGCATTACTTCCACATTATGCTTTAGGGCAAAAATGTCTGTGTGCAAGCATCTAGCTGTCTCAAATCAGATTAAATACCAGAATGGCAGGACAAAGAAGCAGACTGAAAGATGAGTTTTTACACATAAACATTTCTTGCCAATCCTTTCTTGAAAAAAAAAAAGATGTAGAAATGAAATTTCTCCTAAAGGTTTTGTATGTCCTTGTTTTGCCTGATAATGGTCACTGCTGATATAGAGACGTAATCTGGGTTCGATCCTAGCAAACAGAGACTGCATTTCCCTCCTGGTTTACAAGTAGACAGAAAAAGACAAAGAGAAAGTAAAGCTCTGCCATTAAGTTATTAATGCTACAAGAGGCTTGAATTGGCACACGTGCTTCAAGAACGAGTTAGGACATGCTTCTAAAATCACTGGAGGGCTCAGCTTAGTGATTGTATCATTAGCAGCCAACAGCTGCAAAATGGAATTCTTGTGACTTGGAGTTTGCCAGACAGTGAGGAAGTGGAGGGTAGGGAAAATGTAAGCAATTAGAAGCGGAAACAAATGGATGTGGAGTATGATTTTATTTTCTTATTTTTTCCCCTCTCCTCTCTCTTATCTTTCTTCTATTCTTAAAAGAACTCTCAAAAAGGCTGTGTATAAAATTCTCATTCTGCATTGAAATTTAAATAAGAGTGAATTCTCCAATGTGGAAAATCAGAATTTTAAAAAATCAACATGTGTTTGCTTGCTGCACTATATTTTTAATAGCTATGGGGAACCCTACAGTATAATGACGTGGGTGATTAGTGCTCATTTCCAAATTTCATCATTTATAAATTCATCTTTGGAGCTATGAAAAACAGTCAATTTTAGACAAATGAAAAACCCTGCGTTTTGGGGAAAACTGAATGCACACCCAACATCAACTACTGCATGAAGATACTTGGGCAAAGTCTGGAGTAGACACATCTGCTTGTCACTGTAAAAAAAACAACAACCTCAGACCTCTGTTATAAATATCTTACACGTATTTTTTGTTACCTTCTCAGTGACTATGGGTGTGGAAGACAGTGTGAGATTTGTGGGTTCGATTTCTGAATGCTTCTTGTGCTTCTGTTTAGGCCTTTCTTTGTCTTTTCGACTCTGTAAAAGAAGATCAAAAACACAGCTAAAGTTTTTGCCTTTTCTAACAACAGGTGAAAAAGTACAAGTAAGGGAAAGCTGATACAGGCAGAAGGGTATAGTTTTTCTCCTTTGCCATCCATTACAGCCTTGTCTTCACTCTAGAGCATTTGCCAAAAGAAAAGAAAAGAAAAAACATGCCCCCCTTTCCAGTTTGCCTGTCAGAAAACCCAAACCCATGTTAGGTTAAAAAAAGATGAGCAAGATGAGCTCACATCCCTTTGCCACCTGAGGGATTACAGATGTGACTTTTTTTTAGCCTTAATTAAATTATACCAAAAATTTCCTTTGGGCAATGCAATTTGCAAAAATCAGACAATACTCTTAAACCTGCTGAGGATCCAGCAAATTAATTGGTTAAACTACTTGGTAAAGATGCTTGTCCATGCCAGTCTGTGTGAAAGGACTAATTCTCCTTGTAAGACTTTAGGATACTTCCAAATAAGATTTGGACAAATTACATTTGTGAGGCAGCCAATTTGCCTTTGGGGATCAGCAATTATTTTTTCTTTTCTTTTTTTCTTTTCCCATGTGCAAGACTTTCAGTTTTCCTTCTAACTGTGCCCTGGTTAAAATAAGGATTTGCTGCTGTGAATTTCAATTTCTATAATACGTCAATTCCTTGATGATTCATTGCTAATTTTTATTTTTGGAAAATGCTCAGTAGTAGAGCTTAGGCCGTGCATTAAGAAAGAAGAGATAGAAGATTATGTTGATACCCTGTGCCTAAGAGTTTATTATTTAGTCACTGTTCAGTTATGAAACTACATTTTTGCACTGGTAGATAACCTGAAAGTGATCTGGTTGGACGAAAAGCATCCTTCTTGGTCCTCTTGGATTTCCCAGGAGCATTCAACATGACCATCAGTCATGTTATTCTTCTGGGCTGCCTGCAGGATAGGAAGTTTAGCCCCTGTTTTCTGCTCTTTTCCTGAGTGGATGATGGAGGAGGATGAGAGTTTGGCTGGTCTAAAGGCTTCTCCACTGGAAGGTGCTACAGCGTTCTTTATCTTCTCTTCTATTTAACATTTAAATGAAGCTGTGGAAGCAGTCATTTGTTAGTTTGAGATGATATTTATCTCCACATTGGGACAGAACAATGTTGTGGGTGGAAGTCCTGATCCAATACCTAGGGGCTGTAAACACTTGGATGGGGTGGGTGGGAAATGCTCACGTTCAATCCCAGCAAAGCTGAGTTATTCTTTATCCAGAAATTAGCTGGCTCTTTCTCTGCTCCTCTAGGGTCTTTTGATGGAATCACATTGCCATTGAAGAAGCAAGTCCATGCCTTGGAGGTTGCATTAGACTTAATTACTGCTGGACAGTTTGATGGAAGTTTTGTGCCAGTTGTGCTCTTTTCTGGAGGAAGAGGCTTTGACGATAGTGACCTATCCCACCTCTTAGTCTGTTCCACCTGGACCTACTTCTGAAAACCTGAGGTAATGACATTTGCATTAGAGATGAGATCTGATATTTTGAGAACAAGTTGTGCCCCCCCCCAAAATGGTTGCCTTGTTGAGTGCCTTCCTCTAACCTCCCATGATGGTTCCTGTTATCCTAGAAGCTCATTTTGGCTTCTACTTTCACTTTAGGCACACAGACAGATTTCAAAACAAAGCATAGATTGTAGCTCTTACTGTTTTTATTTTTGTAATGATGCCTATGTGCATATGTGATGAGTAGAGATAATGCAGGAAATAAATGTATGTTGGAGGTTGGCATTTCCTTTGCAGAATCAAAAAGGAGATAAAAGGAACAAACGATCAACAGCAAGCAAGGCAAAAGACTGGCAGGTACCAAGGAGGTGCTGTGGTTCCACAGGTTTTTGAATTCAGTAAAAAATTAAAAGGGCAAAAACACACAGTTATTTTATAAACAATATAGTCACATATCTGGTTCCCAGTATTTCCAGATAACCATACACAGTTCAAATCTATGCGCTGGATTGTTACCACATTCAGTAGACATTGGTCCCAGTAAATATTCATAAACCTGCAACATCAAATTAGATTTGTTTATATCAACAAAAGACTACCAGCCATTTTTAAATTAATGTTCTTCCTTTATAATTCATATTAACATAAAATATCCTGGCTTCACTGTCTTTTTACTACTTTGGGGTTTTCAGTTTAGCTTTAAAAGGTACATGTCAATATTGATCCTAATGTCCTTTTAAACAGATGCAGTTTTAATCTCCTAGTTTAACATAAATCAATTATCCCAAATTGAGGACCCAAATTGTTGGGGGCAATATGCTGACTCTGTAAACCGTTTAGAGAGGGCTGTAAAGCACTGTAAAGCGGTATATAAGTCTAAGTGCTATTGCTATTGCTATCATAGATATGCAAAAAAATGACATATGAACTAGCTTTTTAGGTGGTGTGGCCTATCAGAGGCAGAGGAAATGGGGGTAGGGTAACATTAAGGATATCACTGCTGTATATCATTATTATATACATGGCCCACATCTATAAACTTCTTGCCAATATTAAATTATCCTTAAATGCCAAATAGAGCATGAAAGGTGAAGTCATGTAAACTAAGAATCACGTACAGACATGCTTAAAGTATGGATTTCTTCTCTGTAGGTACAAAAATACTCATGGACTTGTCGCTTTGAATGTTAGTGGCAGTATCTTAGAATAAAACTGAAAAATTCACTCAGCCATTCTGATATACCCAGCAGAATTCCCCACCTCACGTTTTCCCTTTTGGTTCTCAAGTACCTGTTTACCCTTCCTTGAGAACTTTCACTTCCCTTCAGTATACATTGCAGACACCCAGGTACCCATAGAAACTTGTTTCCGTATCTGCCTGCTTTATGCTAAACTTCTCTCCCTCCCCCCACAATACGTATTGTCATTAGTTAGAAAATCTGAGTGGAGGAAGGGGTGCTGCCATGCTTCGTGTGTCTAAATAAAAGGCCACCCCTACCTTCCCGACGCTCCACACTCCTTTGCAGCAGAAATTGCCCTGGGAATGCCTGGATTTGCAAATCGCATTGGGGCTGCCAAGTTCATCTCACTGCTCAAAGTTCACCAACAAGAAGTCTCTCTCTCTCTCTCTCTCTCTCTCTCTCTCTTTCTGTCTCAGTCTCTTTTTTTTAAAACACTCAGTGCTGGGAGTTTCAAGCAGCTGGGGGTTGGGTGGCATTGGAGCAAGCACAGAAAAAGGCTGATAGTTAAATGAGAAGGGGAAAAAAAAAAAGTAAAGCAAGGACGGGGAGGAGGAAAGGGAGCTCTCATCTGAGCACAGGAAGGCGGTGCCCATGTTGCACATACTAACTTGTAGATCTCCAACGTCAGGGTGAGTGAAATAGGAGCTCTTCAGATGCCAGCGAGGGCTTACCCCCACCTTCCGTCCCCAACTCTTCCTGTAAGTCTGGGCACTGAAGGAAAAGCAGACAGCGCTGGGCAATCAGATATGTTGGTGTGCCCTGCCTGATGGGCTGCCCTTCCTCTTCTGCAAACAAGGACAAGCCTTTATCTGAATGCAGGCTCCCTCACCCTCAGCTTTGGTGAAACATGATAGCCTAGCCAGGAAAAACGTGTGTGGAGGGGTGGGCGATGGTTGCGCAAGGAGGGGGGCAAACTGAGCACCTCTGAATCACATGCAGGGCAGAATTTTAATTAAGATTCAATGCTGGAATATTGTTTTGGAACACAATGATTTTAATTAAGGTTCAATGCTAAATATTATTTCGGAACACAGTGATAATGTCAAAGATGGTAGAAGTTCTTAGTATGTGCAAAAATATGCCTCCTTTTTTTTTTTTAACCCTCCATCACACCATCTGAAATTAAACTTTCAATTCTGCTCAGTCACAAACCATAAATCAGTTTTCTTGGTACAGATAAGGGACCCTAAAGAAAAATGCCTCTGATTTTTTGTATACCTTACAACAATCTTATATAGTAGGCCTTTTAGGTCTAGGAAAGTGAGGGTTGCCTTAGACCAACCAGGAGTTCACAGTGTAGATGATACCAGGACAAAGAACTTCCAAACTTAGAGGTTATTTTCTTGTTCAGGATGCTACACCAATAATTTGGTTCAAAACAGATGGGCTGTCATACCCTATGCATTGAACCCACTGGTTATTTAACTTAGTTTTCCTAAGGTCTGTGCAAAATAAATAAAGTTGTTCACAGCATAAATTTCATTGAAGCCAATGTGTAGCTTGTTTAGCTACTGGATCCAACTGTAATGCAATACAAGGAATGGGCAATCAGCTTTAAATTGCCATTTTAAATTTGAGGCACTTCCAATGGATTCTGCCTGGTTTTTAAGATCCATAGGAGTGAGCTGCTTAGTTTCACTAACCACATTTAGTGTAAATATTTTTCTATGTCTGCTCCCAGGTCATAGACTGGAAATTAGGCTAACTCCTTTTTTCTACTGGCAGATAAAAAGATTTTTTTTATTAAGGCAAGGTTTTGATGGACAGACTGGTCTAATTGCTCAGTTGTATGAATGCAATTTTGCCACTGATTCCTTCTTAGGGTTGAGAGAAGGTGACTGGCCCAGAATCAGAAAGCTGACTTTGTGCCTAAGGCAAGATAAGAACTGGTTCTAGCCTGATGCCTAACCATTACACCAAATTGGCTTTCAAAGAGATATATAGTTTTTGATAAAACACACACACACACACATACATACTATGTGATCTCAGTGAAACAGGAAATGTATGAGTAGAGGATCCAATGAAGATGGCTCACATGGTTTAATACTCCATTAAACAAAATAAATGCTATTAAAATTAAAATCTTAGCACAACATTTTTCTGAAGAAAATTGGAAATTCAGAAAGAAAGCTAGTTTGGAACTCTCCTCCTTCATATGCTAATTTGGTGTCAAGTTTGTATCTTCAATCCCTGAACCTCTAATTGCAGATTGTGAACTCCATATTCTCTATTTTGCTGAAGTTTACTGATTTTGGAAAACAAGGATGAAATGTAAAAATAACTTTCTGGTGTATTTTCAAGATGTAGCAAGAAAAACCACAATACTGAACATTTTAACCACTTTAATTCTGTCTGATATTGCAGAAAGAAAAAAGATAACATCTAAAAACCATTTTTAAAAGATGAGCCTATTTCTGTTCACTCTTTCAGATTTCAGAAATAGCTTTTTGTACTTTTTATACTTTCAAGGTTTTTTAAAAATCAGATTAACTTCAAAACCTCTGTATTTTCAAAGTGACAGAAGTTGGTCTAGCTCAGTGGTTCTCAACCTTTCTAATGCCGCGACCCCCCCGCAACCCCCCCCCGCCGCCG
>QLTV01001726.1:936844-955105 GCA_003457575.1 Thermophis baileyi
TAATAATGCAATAGCCTGCTCAGTACAGGTAATTGTTGCTTAATGATTGCTTCGCAATCATTTGAAGTTACGATAGTGCTGACAAAGTAACTTTTATGACTGGTCCTTGCATGATCGCCATTTGGCGTGCTTCACAGCTGGCTCCTGATGAATAGAATCAATGGAGAAACTGTAAAATCACAAGCTGCAATCACATGATATCTCACTTAACAACTGCAGCAGAAGTGAGATCTTAAGTCTGTTGTGGTGATTGATGTCTCGCTTACTGAACACATCAGTTAGAAACTGAGTTGCCAGTCCTGATTATGTTCATTAAATGAGAACTATCTGTACCTGAAAATAGGATGCGTTGTTGCTGAAGATAAGACACAAAGCTTAGGTCTACCTGGTCATGTTCTGTAGAATCCCCAGTCTGCATGACATGCTGAGAATTCTGAGAACTGATATCCACATTTCAATTCCCAGCACCAAGGGAATGGTTTAGCTTTACAGTGTTGTGTGAACTCAGCCACCGTAGCTTCTAAATAAACCAAGTATGTTTTGCAAATCCAATCAGTACAGGTAGTCCTAGAGTTATGACCGTAACTGAGCCCCAAATTTATGTTGCTAAGTGAAACATTTGTTAAGTGAGTTTTGCTCTATTTTACGGATTCCTCGCCACAGTTGTTAAGTGAATCCACCTTCCCCATTGACTTTGCTTGTCTAAAGGTCGCAAAAGCTGATCACATGACCCCAGGACACTGCAACCGTCATAAATATGAATCAGTTGCCAAGCATCTGAATGTTGATCATGTGCCCATGGGGATGCTCCAATGGTCGTAAGTGTGAAAAATAGTCCTAAGTCACTTTTTTTCAGTGCCGCTGTAACTTTACTAAACGTTCACAAAATGAACTATTGTAAATCGAGGACTACCTGTAGTAGTTTTTAGTAAATCACGTTGAAACAAAACATTGTTTATGTGGTGAATCCAGTCAAGGACAGTAGTATATGCAAGGGTATGTAGCAATGGCAGATCCTTTCAGGACCCTAAAGACACCATCAGAGATACACAAGATATGCCTTGATACGATCCCATTTGATTGGATTGTTTCTATGGGACTATAATCAGGACATTGTACACAGATTTTTCTATTTTCTGTTGAAATAGAACAGGGCTGTCAAACTCACGGCCCATGGGCCGGATGAATCACGCACTGGCCACGCCCATGCCCGGTTTAGCGAAGGGGGGGAAAGTCACCATATGTCATGTGATGACGCGAGTTTGACACCCCTGAAATAGAAGATAAAATATCAGTGATTCCTTCTACAATCCAATGGTCCACCCTACCCTTTTTGTCCTTCTTGTTGTGCATCATCAAATTGTACTCTCCATTTTTGCAATAGAGCAGGGGTTCTCAACCTTCCTAATGCCGCGACCCCCTCCCTGCGCGCAAGGAGGTGACAAAGGGGGTATGTATATAAGTCTAAGTGCTATTGCTATTGCTATTGCCAGTCACCAAGATGGCGGGCTAGCACACGCTTAGGTGACCCCTGTGAAAGGGTCGTTCGACCCCCAAAGGGGTCGCGACCCACAGGTTGAGAACAGCTGCAATAGAGGGATGAAAGGACAAGAGATAGTTCAGGAAGAATAAAATACAAATACCTAGACACTGCTTTTACTCTCCTTCTAAGTTAATGTAAATATAGCCCTTCTGTAGCTTATCAGGTGTTGTCTATTCCCCCCCCCCCCAGTTGCCTACCATCCAGCTCATCCTTCTGCTTTGCTTTTGTCTGGTGTCATATTAAATACTTTGTTCCATTACTACATTTACCAAGCCAAGTTTCCTCTTGTCTCTCTTTTTCCTTTCCAGTTTCCATTGCTTTCCCTGGCAGCAGATGACTCTAGGAGAGCACCAAAGCCTGCATTGCAAGGAAATTGGACAGGCTATCTACAGACAAACAGCAGAGTTTCTAATGAAGAGAAAACTTTCCACATTTTGCAGAAGCAACATTCAAGTGTTGTCTGTTTTTAGACATATGAGTTTGACTTCTAAAATGGATTAAGCATGTTGACAAGATAAAACATGAACCCCCAATCTCTGTTGCAAAGGCCTGAAAACTGGTCCTAATATTGTTACAGATAAATATTAATTTTACGAAAAGGAACTGAAGTCATGCCAGTAAATCATATCCACTTACATAATTCCAACTTTTTTGAGGGAAGGAGGGAGGGTGGCAGTGGTGAGAGCAAATGCTATTATGAAGGCATTTTGTCTATGGTTGTCTTTAATATTTCTTCTTGAATTTCAACTCCTAGGATTAAAAATAGCTTCTCTGTTTTGCTCTGCTTCTGAGTACAATCTGCCCACACCACAGTTGATGCACAACAAACCAGGATATTACAATTGGATTTTTCTTACTGTGCAGTACGAATTGTTGTACAGCAAAGCAATATAGCAACATTTGGCTCTTATTCATTAAAAAATATAACAGGAAAAAATACATGGGAATGCTTTCCTTTTACAAACCCGAGGCATTGAAGATCCATTTATAAAGTTGAAAATTAAGTCCAATTCTAGAATTCTTTCTCCATCCAATTTTTTTCATTTCTTCCATCCAGAAATAAACCTCAATGAATTCAACAGAGTTTATATTGCAGTAGATGTGTTCAGTTAAATTCTTTTTTACAGCTGATTTCGTTAAAAAAGGAAAAGATAATTCTATTCCTTCATTCATTCATCCGAAATATCTGTGTTCCCATGTTGTTCCATTCTTTTCAAGTTCTTTTAAAAAGCAATTTCCGTTGTCTATTGCAGCAAAATATTTTCAGATGTAATCTGACAGTTGCAGTACTCCAGCTTCCCTTAACTGGCGCCTTCCAGATGTGGGTTGCATCTCTTAACATTCCTAACAACATGGCAAATAGCCATGCTGACTGAGAATTCCTAGGTTTCAATTACATTATTTCTGGAGAGTGACTGGTGGGAAAAAGCTGTGCCAATGGAAAATCAGTGACACTAGTAACGCTGCCATCTCTAATAGGAACATCTTTCCTCCTACTACCACCATTTTTTGAAAACAATAACACTGACAACTTCTACACACATTTACAATAGTATCTAGTTTATAAAAAGTGATTAAAGTGACAAAACTTATTTATTTCACTGGGCTCCTCAAGTGGATCAGAGGTACTGAGAGAGACACAAAATGAAAACAGTCATGAAATTAACAAGGCTGATTCTATTCCCCTTGTACTTATAAGAGTGGATTTAAGCCTGCATTGAAACCTTGAAGGCGATACTTATATGAAGACAGAGAAGGATTTCTGTGGTTTGTAGTTAACTGGATCTTCTGCATATCTACAACTTCCCTCTTGGCCACAATAGACCAATGAGGGGCCCTTGATGCTCTCTGAACCTGCTTGTTTTCTTGCAGATGTTTCATTATCCTAACTACCCCGTTTTCCCCAAAATAAGACATCCCCTGATAATAAGCCCAATCGGGCTTTTGAGTGCATGGCAATAAGGCCAAGTGCTTATTTCAGGGTTCAAAAAAAATATAAGACAGGGTCTTATTTTCGGGGAAACACGGCAGGTAATATAATCGATGCTAGTGACTAGCACTGATGATATTACCTAGTTAGGGTAATGAAACGTCCGCAAGAAAAAAGCAAGGTCAGAGAGCACCAAAGACCCCTCATTTCAACCCTGAGCCACAAATATTCTCCTTTATTGGTACAATAGAACAAGTCATCAACCTTCCTGAGTCTGTAAAGCTTCTGCCCTTAGTTAGTTACTGAATGTATAACTGAGTTTGTGAGAAGTAATACAAATTAACCAAATGTTGTCTTCATTGTTACCTGGAAGTATCCAATTATTTCAGCAAATAATATTTTCCAGATACTAATTCTGACAGATAAAGGAGAAAAGCAAGAATACAGTATACCATAATTAGGTAAAGTTTATCTATTTGATTTAATCTGCTTTGGTATTAGGCAAAATACATATTCCATGGAATAATATGTGCACTTACTCTCAACCTTTGATGTGCGCCCTTTGTATTTTACTTTTTTATTTGTCTTCTTCTTTCTTACCTTCTTTGGTTTCTCATGATGAGACACATGCTTCTCTTGTGTAGGGGATGCTGACCGACTCCTCCTTCCTCCAATAAAAGAACCACCTCCAAAATGGCGTGATGTCTTCTGGAGGCAAGTGGGAATTAGGGAGAAGATTTTGGATCAGATGGAAATAGAAGAGAAAATGAAAAGCAAACAGGAAGAACTAATAGGCTTCTACTACCAATAGCAGTTTGGTTTTTATAATTTATAAAACCCTCTTCCTCCTAGTTGTGGAGGAAGTTAGTCCTCCTAGTTTCCACTATCGTTTTATGTCAAGCAAGCTTCAAGCTGGAGATGCTGCCAGAGATAATTTTTGAGACCATGGCTTAATCTTTAAAGAAAAAGTTCCAATCTGGCCTAAAAACTGGTCAGCCCTAAAGCTTAATAGAAATGACTCATAGCAACCTTTTTGATTGCCTCAAAAACAAACAATGTACAAAAACACAGATCTTTTAAGCAGTTGTTGTTTAATAGTAATCTGTTACAGCTTAAAAGATCAGTAGTATTGTTTTCAGAGGGAGTATTTAATTTTTTTCCTATACCCTCTTGTCCAATATTAACCATATTTTATCAGCAATCAAACTACTGCTATTACTGTTGTCTTTTCATCATGTAGGAGAAAACCATAACTTAGGTCAGGAACAGTTGTTTATTCCTCCAGGAATATTATTTCCTAATCCTAAACTTCAATTGTTTGCTGAAAGAACATTCTAATTAGAAACATAGGTCACTGCTCAACATTAGCACATTTAATTATACTGTACTATCCTATACTTAATACTATGCTGATTGTATTGTGCTAGTGTACCATTGACAGCAATTGGGAACAGCACTCTTGAATTTCAGGTATAAAACGGTTTAAAGATGCCATTAATGAACATGGGATCTTCTGCTTTATTACAGACCTATCTAGCTTTCATAGTAAAAAAATCGTAAATTAAATTTAGGAAGTTATCAATTAGGATAATGCAATGGATACCCTCAGAGACAGATTCTGAGAAGCAGAATGAGAGAGAGGTTTGTCCTTAAGGACATGATCTACTAGTTTTAGCTTTCCAAGCAGGGTATTTTTCAGATATGATGGATTATAATTCACCTAATCTTAACTGGTATTGACTGGAAATGATGGGGTCAAAATCTAACACATATTGAAAAAGCTAGTTGGAGATGGCTAAGCTAGCCATTCATTTGCTGAAAACTCAATGAGAAGTAGAATCTACATAAGAATACAGGAGTAAGTGCTTACATCTACGTATCTATCTTCTGTTTATTTCATGGTAGAACTCCCCATGGATAGAGCCCTAATCAGAGGGCTGGAGGGGGAAGGGGAGGTGCCATGTGGATTTCCTGTCTCAGGAATCAAACTGTCTGGAAGATGCCCTAATAGGAATATATACCAGTGAAGCTTTTGGCCAGGCCTATAAAGACAGTAATTTAATATGATGATATGGAGGCTTTTCTTTTAAGCCCTGTAACAAGAGAGGCAACCTACTCAGAATCAGCACTATCTGTTATTAAGTTCCTTAGGTTCTGTCATCCTGGCTTGGAAAGTTAATCCAAGGTTGAGATGAGGCTCCAGTTATGCCCTGGGAATGGTATGCCTTACCTCCCTCCCTCCTTACCTCCCTCCCTCCTTCAGGTTGTCCTGAAAACAAGATAAAAAAAAATCTGTAAAAGCAAATTTGCTCAGAGCTATACACTTATTAATATTAATAATGAAAAAATAATGCCAAATGAAAAAAAAATTCAAGGTAATATCTGAAACATTACTTCAGAGGACATCTACAATACTGTACTTGATCATGAGTAATGAAGGGCAGAGTATTTCATTTCAAAGAGGATATTTGGGCTATTCAGCATTTTTATCTGGAAGTAATGCTTGATTTCCATATATTGACTAAATCTTCCCCAACTTGCCCTGAGTATCTCTGAGATCCCTGCATCAGGGGTGGGTTCCTCCTGGTTCGGACCGGTTCTCCCAAACCGGTAGCAGCCCACTGGTGATGTCACAATGACATCACCGAACCGGATCAGTCGGTGCCGGTCCGTGGGGGCCGCATTTATTTATTTTTATTTTATTTTTTTTAGCCCCCCGCCCCTTCTGAGCATGCGCAGAAGTCGACTTCCGGCACTGTGCATGTGGTCACCATCTTTTTTTCGGCTTTGGTTTTTTCCCCCCCGGATTTTTTGTTACTGCGCATGCGTGTGCGTGCAAGGCACGCGCGCGCCCACGTGGCACGCCCACGCGGCACGGGAGGGAGCGAACCGGCAGCGAGGTAAGTTGGAACCCACCCCTGCCCTGCATGTGAACCACCCAAAGAAGCAAAGTCATCCCAGCATTTGTCTGAAGTGATTCTGTGGTAGAGGATCAAATCTATATCTGTCTATAAAGGTTTCATTTATCTGCTTTAAGGTAGTCAGTATCTGGCTATGCAGAATGCAAGGCAGAACTAAAAGTTGAGACATTTCTTTGGGATAGAAAGCCATTCTCTGAACCAAGCATTCGATTTATTTGTACTTGCACTAGAAGCCACATTAACACCAGAGCAGAGGAATCTTCTGTGGTCGGTTATGGAATATTCTTGGGGCAATGAGATCTCACCAAACTTTATCCCTGAAACATTAATTTTCTAGATATAGGGATTTGATAATTTTCTTGATGTAGACATGGCATTGGCATCATGTAGAGAGCTCAGCATTAATTCCCAAAAAATTATTTGGGCTCTCAAATAAACTGGACACATTCCTTTCAATTTGTGGTATGATACAGCAACTGTTTTTTAAAGTATAAAGTTTAATTAATGAACAGATAACCCCCCTTACAAATGTTCAGGAAGGACTGTATGTTCTCCTTCCTGTCTGGTCACTTCTGGAAGTTTCATGAGGAACCAAAAAAGTAGCAACATATATCTGGCAAAATCAGATTTGGAATAGACAACACACTTAGCTTTATAGACCAGATATTACAATTCTGCTTATGCAAACATAAAACAACATCAGATTCTATTTCTAGAGGAAAGCTAATTTCAGGACAAGAAAAAAAATGGGGGAGAGGAAATTGGGATTAAGAGCAAGCAGACTTTTACATGATGACTTTTATCTCAACTTTCTTCACGTACAAGAATGAACCAGAAAAGAAAAATGATGGAACGTATATTAGAGAAAGGGAGGTTGTGCTTCCTTGTTTTCTCATGCCTTTTTAGTAGTATTTTAATCTTTTTTTTTTTTTAAGAAACTTGGAAATCTTGTTATGAAAGGGTTCAACTAATGCTCCAGTTGATAGAAATTGCTGTTACTGAGCAGGATTTAATTTCTTATTAATATGTTGTTTTATCTGCTGTTTTAAAATGCTATTCTTACGTAATTTAGCTGATCTAATCCCTATTTTATTCATGAACCTGGCAGATACAAGTAAACTAATATGGCTGCACCATTAGATTTTATTTTGGTCCCTATTTTCTGAGAAATCTTCAGTTAAGCTATGCTATTGAAAATGTTAAAAATAACAGGAAAATTAAAAACAACAAAATTAAATGGCTAGGGAAGCAGATTGATGCTGCAGAAAAAATGGATTAATGTTACTCTAAACTGGCTGTTAATCTTGTCCACACAAGAAATAGTTTTAACATTTAGAAGAACAATGTTAGTGCTTCTAAATATGTAGCAGAGGGAAGAGCTACAAATAATTTGGAGGAAAAAAAATCCCCACCCCTAAGATATAGCATTCTGTTCCTGTTTTTAAATTAGGTTATATTATTACCTAGGTTAAGATGACATTCTCACTTAATCTAAATAGGTGGGGCTTAATGGAAGAAGCAGACATTAATGCTGCAGAACGATGAAAATTCCTTCATGTAGGTGAAGGTTGTTGGTTTTTTTTTAATTTCATCTGATACTTCCAGTACTGCAGGTTTTCAAAACCAAAAATGTATCAGCAAAAGGAATGTATAATTGCAGTCACTAGAAGGAAAACCTCTCTTAAACCACTATCATCTTACTAAAACCAACTGTTTACTTTCAGTAGCCAATATTTTTTAGGATTTTATCTCGGTTAAGATGTTCTGATACAGATGTACAACCCAAGATCCAGTTCCATGTTGGAACTGTTGGAAAACAGTTTCCAACAGTTTTAGATTTATCCTTCAGAACCTATGCAAAAGTTGCCATAGAACTGTTGCTTTTAATGTAACAGAACATGAATATGATTCAGTACATGTGCTGTAATCATATCAGTTGTATTTCATTTACTTATAAATTTAATTAAACTATTAAATAATGTTTGTTCTCTCTGAACACTTCTTTAACCTGCACTACTTGTTAGCAGTGCAGCCTTCAAGATGCCTCTCAAAAACCAAGGGGAGTGTTTGACTTGGAAGAAATTGTGCATACCTGTTTTAATAATTTTAATGTCTCTGTCATACAGACAATGTCTCCTCCTACATATTCAGCCACATTGGTTTCCTTTCTTGAAACTGACTTTTGAACTTTCTGTGATTTAAGCTTCTGATCTTAGAGACCAATACTTGGGAAAGGATCATAACCCAGGAATAATGCACATACAAAAATACCTGGGCTTATTATATCCATAGCTTCTGTTCGACCTTGAAAAACTATCTACATTTTATTTACGATTATAACAAGAAGTAATGACTCACCATTTTATTGAAATGGTACTTGCAATAGCCACAGTATTTCACATTATCAACTTCCAAGACTTCTTCTTCACACAAAAGTCCAGCCATTTGAGCACTGAAATATGGAAGTGAACTGATGTAAACTGAGGCCTGGGGCATCCCAGTCAAACCAGGTTTTGATTTCCCTAACTCACTAATTCAACTTTCTTGATCTTTTAAAGAACTTATATAAATAAAATAAAGAATTTACTCCACAAACCTTCTCACCCCTGTTCTAATAACAGAACCATCAGCCCTGACATGATTATAGGGCAAACTACTAAAAACCAATGCATAGATGTCCTTGCTCCTCTTGGTGACTGCCAACTCACATCCTGATTTGTAAATGAAGATCTGGGATTTGTAGTACTGCCTTAGTTTCTTTTTTGCATACAGACATCCAAAATTTTATGTAACGACTGATAACATCCGAGAGGAGACACAATCTACTCAAACTGCCATCATATAGTACATGTTGGTGGAATATATCCTAACATATTAACAGAAATAAATTAATTAGCAATAAGAAAATTTATTTTGTTTGTTAACAGGTAATGTTATTTTTCCTTGCTATTGTTGATGCAAAAAAAAAAAAGGATACAGTATGGCAAACAAAAGATTCAATTTTTTAATTGCCCAAACCGACCTCCGTTTTGGAAAGTGGAGCTAATCCACTTTTTTTTAAAAAAAAGAGTAAAAAAAACCTAGAAGGGTTATATATATACATATTTCTGTCGGACCCTGTCCTTTATCAGAATATTATTAATTTATTCCTTTTCTGTCCTGCAGTCTATTTCTTTGCTGGACAAGAAATCTGTCAATGAACTTAGGCTAGGAATTTGGGCCGCTCTGGGTCATATAAAAAAAGAAGGACAGGATAAGATTTAGAGAAGGGAAATGGAAAGCAAGGGCAAGATGCATATTTCCCCTTTTGCCTTCCATTGTTTTCCCAGAAATCTCCTTCTTGGTCACTTTCCTAACTCATGTTTATGCCAACTAGATGAGAAAAGGGGTGCAACAGTGAAACAGTCAAGCAGCATTAAACATTCTCCTGCTTTATTGTCTCCCTTAGGAAGGTCTTCCCTGCCCCTTTCCCTACTCCAGTTCTTTTTAAAAAAACAACAACAACACTACTTAAATTTTTTTGTTTCATATTTGGTGCAAAGGCAAAGGACATGTTATTTAAAAAGAAAGACTGAAAATTAAATATCCAAAATGATGGCCACCCCAATCTCAGATTTGAAATGAAAATGGAGACTTGTGATTTTCTTCCCCCCCCCCCATATTTAAGGCTATTGTTTTTAATTTAAACATTCTTATATCTATTTACTTCTTTATACATGTTATATATTGCATTACATCCATTTAAACTTCTACAATTACATTTATTTAATTTTGTTACATCATGCTTGTGATTTTCATTGGGTGAATAACAGGATGTTGGGAGGGTAGGTTGGTGGAAAATGGACACAACCTTTTCCTCCATTAGAAGTACTGTTTTTAGGATGACTGAAGAGGAGAAATAAGCCAG
Organism: Thermophis baileyi; assembly: GCA_003457575.1. Classification (NCBI taxonomy): domain Eukaryota; kingdom Metazoa; phylum Chordata; class Lepidosauria; order Squamata; family Dipsadidae; genus Thermophis; species Thermophis baileyi. The sequence continues at coordinate 947,146 of QLTV01001726.1, forward strand.
AATGAAAACATAAAACTTTTAGGTTCCAGGAAGAAGCTACAATCAATCAGAGGAATTCTTCATTCTTACTAGCTAACAGTATTTCATTGATGCATAAAAGTGATAGTTTCAGTTTCTTCTAACTGAAAGGTTGGAACAGAAATTGGGGAGGAAGAAAGTGATTTTGAAATATATACTTATGGACTCACCAGGTAACATGGAAGGCTTGCCGACAACCATGACGATTGCAAGTCATGCAGGCTCCAGAAGCTGCTTTGCTCTCCCTGCCCTGTTCTTCACAGATGTAACAAGTCTGCAACAAAAACAACAGAACTTCATCTACTTTTCTAATATGCCTCTCGGTGGAGATCCCAAAACGCAAATTTAAGAATGACATTGTTTGGTGATATATAATAACTTGTGACAGCATAGGATAGCCCGTCAAATATAGGGGCTACAGAATTCATAGCCAATCAATATGATCTCTGAAAAGAGCCTGAGAACAAAGCCACATAATATGATCATCAGATAGTAAGATATGTATTATGGTAGAACAGTCTACAGAGGCTTTGGTTCTGCATCTCTGGAGATTTTTAAGAGGCAGAATAGCCACTTCTCAAGGATGATTTAATTGGTTTTCTTCTCTCTCTCTGGAGGGTGGGAACCTTGTGGTCTCTTCCAATTCCATAATTCTGTAAGCAAGATGCAGTTTTGTGTGTGTGTGTGTGTGTGTTTGTGTTTGTGTGTGTGTGCTTGTGTATGAAAGAGAGAGAAAGAATAATATTATTCTAAGCACATGGGAATGCAATCTTGATTGATATGTCCATGTTTGTAAGGGGAAGACTTAAAACTTCCACTCCTACTTTTCAAATTTGTTATTCCTTATATATTCTTCATGAAATTATTAAAGAGAAAGAAACACTTTAAAAAAAAGTTTTCAAAAAGCTTGCAATGGGGTGGGAAGGCATAACATTTTGTTAAATTACTTGGCCAGTCTTGTCTGGGTTTGGAAGCTAAGCAGAGTTGAGCCTATGAAGTGCTAAAATGGTAGACTATTAGAAACTACCAGATTTTTGGAGACTGAGAAGTTGGTAAAAACAACCCAGAAGGAAGCATTGAGAAACCAAGTTTCTTCTATGATCCAGAAAATTCATGGATGTTTCCATATGGTCACATTAGTTGACACCATAAGGAGAAATCTCTACTCATTTTTATTGAAAAAGGATTGGGCACCCACACTTTTTTTAAAAAAACCACAGTAATGCAAACAAAAGACAGGGAAACTGCATGCTCTAGTATTTAATTTAATGTGTGACTTAATTTAATGTGTGACCTGGCCCCAAGACTTCAAAATAGAGGTGGGTTAGCTAAGTTGTGATAGATCTCTCCTTTACCTTGTTGAAGCGGTCATGGGGCACATACTGGAGGACAATAGGCTCCATAGTGAGAACATTCGCAAACTGCACCTCAGGGATATACAGAGCACAGACAACATGGGCCCAGCCTGGATGCCAGAAGGACAAAAATGATATGGAGAAAATAAGGAACATATCAGAAAAAGGCATAAATCAGACCGTAATTGGTTTCTATGGGGGATCAAGCTTTTATGGCCTGATTTTCACTGAGGTAATAAAACTACATTTTTCAGACCACAAGTGAGGCCTTTAATGAACCATTGTTCCTCCAAACAGAGTCAATTATCTCTATAGAGAGAACACAAGATTGGGGAAAATACTTCTAGGTGTTCTCCCATATGCTAATTATCGGTGCACAGGGTATTTGCTTTCTAAGAGAAAAAGATATAGCCCAAATCTAGTTCAAAATATATAATCCTATCAAGGGGCAAGATCGGGGCTTTGATTTTGACCATCACCAGTCCGCACCTGGAGACTCAACAAACATACAGATCACTTGATTACAGTATTTTTTCCAACTTTGTGAGAAGTACTGTATTTCTATTCAACTATGCATTCACAGCTATAGATTAACATTGTAATTCTACCGTGTTTCCCCGAAAATAAGACCCTGTCTTATATTTTTTTGAACCCTGAAATAAGCGCTTGGCCTTATTGCCATGCACTCAAAAGCCCGATTGGGCTTATTATCAGGGGATGTCTTATTTTGGGGGAAACAGGGTATGCTGATGTAGATGTTGTTCTAGCACTTAACAAGCAATTGATTTGATGATATAAAAACCTGAATAAAAGATTGACATCCTCTTTTTTTGGTAATATACAAGATTTATTGTCACAGTGAAAATGACATCTTTGTTGATTCTATTTTTTTTATTTATTTATTTGTCAAACACGTATAAGATAACAGATATAAGTATAAATGTTCTATTCTCAGAACGGAGGGTCAATGACTAAGGCAAGCCAGGCTTAAAGGCTAACAGCTCTTTATTTCTAACAGTAAAAGGCTAACAGGTTGCCAAACGCGGCAGCTAACACGCGCGTTCCCTCAGCTGATGGCAACAGCTGAGGTCCTGTTTGACAGCTCCTTTTATACTGAGCTGTCAAACAGGTAACCAATCAGGAGTATAGCGCCCTCTGGTGAGGTCAGACCTGAGGGAAAACTTGAGGACATAGCACTCCTTCCCATCTAGTGAGCGCATGCGTAGTCAGCAAGGTAGGCGGGACGGCATCGGACCCGCCCGGATCGTCTTAGTGTGCCTTCATCAGGCGAAGAGTGAGGCTGGGCCTTTTTGGCTCCTGGATTTTACGGGGACTGCGTCACTACTCCTGCTGGTTGGGCCCTTGTGGGACTGTGGTCAGAATCTGCCGGTAAGTCTTTCGCTTGTTCGTCGGGTTCCTCGTCATTGTCGGTGAGAGGCTCTGTTATGAGTTTGTCTGTTGGCGTCAAGTTGGTAGGACTCCTCGTTGGGACCCAGTCATGCGGTTGCCACACTGGATTGTTTTTCCGCCCTCGTAGCTGGTTTAAGTGCCGCCTCCAGACTTTGCCATCCTCTAGTTGGACTTCATATGAGCAAGGCCCTGTTATTCTTACTATTGACCCTGGTAACTATAAGGGGCTCCATGCATAATTTCTTGCACAGACCCTGTCTCCCATTGTGAACCCCCTTAATTCTCAACCCCAAGGACTTGAACCAATCTAAGCCTAATAAGCTTGGCCCGGGTCCATTTACTATAATTAATGGTAGCTTTCCCTTAAACTGTTTAAATGACACTCGGAATTTATAGCTTCCCAGAACTGGAATAGCGTTCCCCTGAAAATCCCTCAATTTTAGCACGCAGGGTTTCAGCCAGTTTTTAGATACTTTAGGCACTATCTTCTTAATTGCACTCCAGGAAAGGATAGACACGGATGACCCAGTGTCGATTTCCATAATGCAAGGTGTTCCCTCAATGCTAACCGTTAGGAATATTTTGCCTTTTACTGTGTGGGCAATTTGATCTACCACTGTTTCCATTGGGTCTCTTAATACCGAGAAACAGTCCTCGCCTTGTCTATATCGCCCTCAGGTCTGCCTCTTCCTATAACTCCGGTCTAATTGTGGGCTGTTATCTGCTTGCGCCCACCGACAAACCCTTGCTATGTGGCCTCTCTTTCCGCACCTAAGACAGGTCGCGGTTTTAAATCTGCAATCTGTCCTAGAGTGCTTTCTGCCGCAACCCGAACAGTTAGTTTGTACAATTTTGGGCTTACCCTGCCGACCCTTGCTTTGCCCAGCCTTTAGGAGGTGAACCTCGTCGTCCTCATCTGGCGTGTCTTCTGGGCTGGCTTCTTCGTGGTGGATGCCAAAAGGCTTTCCAGTGGGTTGCAGGTTGGATTTGTTTTGAATTTCCTCAGTAGACTTGTTTGACAGTTCGATTGCTCTGGCATCGTCCAGTGCTGTCTTGAGCGTCAATTTGGTCTTGGCCAGGAGGCGGCGCTGTATGCAGAGATCTCTGACACCTGAGACGATTTGGTCTAGGAGAACTTCATCCAGGTCTCGGAACTCACAGAACAGAGCGGCTGCCCTGAGGGCTGCCACATAGTCATTAATTGACTTGCCCTCCAATTGGCTCCGTCTGTGAAATGCGTGGCGGCGGGCTATCCGGGACGGGGCTGACGCGTAGTGATTTTTCAGCTTGGCCATTAAAGTGTCCCAGGGTACTTCGTGCACCGCTTGAGGCGCGAGAAGCATGCTGGCAATGTTAAACATTTCCGTGCCACATAAGTTTAAGAAACACGCTGTCTTTTGACTATTTGATAGCCCAGTATAGTCATTTGCCACAAGAAAACATTCAAATCGATTGATGTATGATTCCCAGGTCTCCGCAGCGCTATTGAAAACTGCTAGCGTGGTCATAGACGCCATTTCTGAAGTGACTTGTCAACTGTCTATGAGGAATATTTCTTTTGACTTCACGTCGACAATTCCCTTGACAGTGATGATCAGCTCTTTGGTGACTCAGCTCGGAGATGGTCAGTGATCAGTTTCAGTTCTCTGGCGCCACAATTCAATGATCCCACCCTCGTCACCAGTGTTCTATTCTCAGAACGGAGGGTCAATGACTGAGGCGAGCCAGGCTTAAAGGCTAACAGCTCTTTATTTCTAACAGTAAAAGGCTAACAGGTTGCCAAACATGGCAGCTAACACGCGCGTTCCCTCAGCTGATGGCAACAGCTGAGGTCCTGTTTGACAGCTCCTTTTATACTGAGCTATCAAACAGGTAACCAATCAGGAACGAGTATAGCGCCCTCTGGTGAGGTTGGACCTGAGGGAAAACTTGAGGACATAGCAATAAACATGATTATGAATACAGGATAAGGATACAAATAAATGGGGACATTAGGACAGGGACGGTAGGCACGTTGGTGCGCTTATGCACGCCCCTTACAGACCTCTTAGGAATGGAGTGAGGTCAACAGTAGACAATCTAAGGTTAAAGTTATGGGGTTTTGGGGAAGTAATCACAGAGTCAGGTAGTGCATTCCAGGCATTGACCACTCTGTTGCTGAAGTCGTATTTTCTGCAATCGAGTTTGGAGCGATTTACCTTAAGTTTGTATCTATTGTGTGCTCGTGTATTATTGCAGTTGAAGCTGAAGTAGTCATTGACAGGTAGGACGTTGCAGCAGATAATTTTGTGTACTACGCTTAAGTCAGACCGAAGACGACATAGTTCTAAGTTGTCTAATCCCAAATTTCAAGCCTGGTGGCATAAGGTATTCTGTTGTAAGCAGAGGAATGGAATACTCTTCTCGTGAAATACCTCTGGACTCACTCAATTGTATTAATGTCCGATATACAGTGGGGGTTCCAGGCAGATGAGCTGTATTCGAGAATTGGTCTAGCAAAGGTTTTGTATGCCCTAGTTTGCAGTACAATATTACCGGAGAAGAAGCTTTTCAAGATTAGGTTAACAATTCTTAATGCCTTTTTGGCAATGCTGTTACAGTGAGCTCTGGCACTTAGATCATTTGAGATGAGTACTCCAAGGTCCTTGACAGAATGAGGATCGTCTACGAGGTTGTATCCGCCCAGCTTGTATTTGATGTTCTGATTTTTTTTGCCAATGTGTAAGACAGAGCATTTGTTGGTTGATATTTGGAGTTGCCAATTGTTTGACCATTGTGACACATAGTCAAGGTCTCTTTGTAGAGCAGCATCATTGTCGGTGGTATTGAATAGTTTTACATCATCAGCGAAGAGAACGCAGTTGCTTATAATATGATTGCAAAGGTCATTTATGTAAAGTATAAAGAGTGTGGGTCCTAAAACGCTGCCTTGGGGGCAAATCCTCTCTCAAAGATTCCAAACCAGCCATAATTTCTTTCTCATGCTTCCAAGTTTCATTTGTTCACAGTTCTAAGAGCATTGATTAATCTAAAAACTTCCTGAAAAAAACGGCATTGGGTGAACCAAAAATATACTCATTATTTGTAATGGTGATCAAGTGAGACATAACTCCTTATGTTCTGGGGATGGAGTAAGGAAGTGTCAGTATTGTCACTTCATAATAATAGAGTTGGCAAGCATTTGGAATAATTGCTGCAACAAACATAAAATTTTTGTTACAGGCACTGCATTGGCTGCCAATAGGCTTCCAGGTACAAATTCAAATTTTTGACCAAAAATAATTTGATTCTCAGGTATCTGCAGGATAGTCGACTTCAAGACTGCATCTGTGTTAATGTTGTGTCCTATGTGGATATGCTGAGGGCCTTTTCTCTTGTAAAATTTTGGAGAGAGTGAGAAATGTTTTTCAGGAACTGCATTCACCCTTTGGAAAATCTTTGCCTTTGAGAGTTGGAGAGTAACTTTGCCTATGAGTTTCAGAAATCTAAAAAGTGGAACTATTCTGAAGGGCACCGGATGATTGAAATCCAATCATGATATGTCTCTTAATAATTAATAGTTCTGCTGAATTTTAATTCTTTTGCTTATTTTTTTTGTTTGCTTTTACTTATAGTAATCAAATTTATATGACCATCCATCTCACAGACATCTTATTACTGTGCTACTGTTTTGATCTTGATTTTAAATCCACATACCATGGTCCTCATGATATGTGGCCGAAGGAAAAGATGTAAAAACCAAATATTCCTTGTTTAGACTGAGAAATGCCCTGCTATCTTCAAAAGTAAGCTCACCTCCACTATCAGTCCGCTTCAGTGCTCCATCTTTATGAGGACATAGCTCACATCTCTGTACATTAAAACAAAAAGACCCAAGGTTAGGAGTGATACAGTACTTTCAGGGTTCCAAAAAGTTACAATTCTCATTATTCTTGATCAGATAGAAGAACATCCAAAGTTCTTCGAGGCAGCTCTTAGTTCTATAAACATGAGAAAACTGGATGAAAGTATATTTTAAATCACACATTTTAGAGAAAATTTGCTGGAAATTTACATTTAAATGTGTTATAAAAACTAGAAATCAAACAGATTTTAAAATAAAGAAATATGAATAACATGTTGCTTGGAAAAAATATTATTTTCAGCACTATGACAGGTAGATCTTCAACTAGGAAGGTTATGGATACTTTTTTGCTTTTAGCCATATTCTACTCCTTAATTGCATCACAATGTGCCCCTAAAAAAGTCATGCAAACTATCTAAACCCAAACATGATCTTATTTTGTTAATTCTGCAATATTTTAATTTGACTCAGTTTAACACAAGGGACCAGTATTAATTGAGCAATGATCAATGTAAGGCAAATAAATTTATTCCTCGAATTGTTGTTCCAGAATTTCTGTTCCCTTATCCTTTACCTTGATCTTAGCCACAATGGATAGTCCTCAGATTTCACATATACTGATTCCTTACCCCAAAAGGAAAAATACTATAGGAAAAGTATCAAGTTTAGATGGGGCATAACCAGCCTGTATACACATTGGAGGAAGGGCCAACCAACAAATGAGAGGTAGGTTTTTGGGGATAGAGTGATTATTGAGGAATTGGATTTAGGAAGCTAGGCCTATTTCTCACAAGGATGTACATGTCTCTTGAGAGACAACTGAAAAAAAAGAAGAGGAACTAGAGTAAGGGGTCAGTGTATGGCAGGTGGCCTCACATCAGGAAATTTGCAATTGAAAAGACCCTTCCATCCTCTTTGGTTCAAAACCTTTCTGCTCCAGATTATTAGGAAAAAAATGTAAACATGAAACACTCTGCCAGAGCCTGCTCATCTACTCCTTGCAAAAACAAGACTGTAAAAACCATCCATGAATCTCCCCACTTTCCCCAGAAGTTGCCCTGCAGTCAATCCAGTTGCCAAGGACAGGAGACAAGTCGACCACAGTATCCTTCTGTGTCGACTAAGGGAGCTGGGAGTGGGTGGCACTGTTTTGCGGTGGTTCTCCTCCTACCTCTCTGATCGTTCACAGTCGGTGTTGGCAGGGGGCAAAGGTCGACCCCTAGGCCCCTCGAGTGCGGGGGGCCTCAGGGTGCGGTCCTCTCTCCCCTTTTATCTACCATCTACATGAAACCAGTGGGTGAGATCATCCGACGGCATGGGGTGGGGCGGGGGC
>QLTV01001726.1:964771-978307 GCA_003457575.1 Thermophis baileyi
TGTTTTTATATGTTTTATTTTTTATGATGTAAGCCGCCCAGAGTCCTTCGGGAGTTGGGCGGCATATAAATTTTATAAAATAAATAAATAAATAAATAAATAAATAGTTTGGTTCCCAAAGAAATCTGACAGATGTTTTCATGTCTGATTGCCTTTTATTACGCATTATTGTTGGCTTACTTTAGTTCTACATAGAAACCTTATTGCCACAATTCAGTAAGTGGATTTAATAGAGGCTGCTGAACTAGTTACTGGTTCTTTGCTTTCTTTACTGGAGCAGCAAAACTGGTTTTATTGTTGGCACTTAGAATATTACCAGTAGTGGTGTCTAACTTGTTACTATCTAGTTTCTACTGTTATTTGAGCTCTTGGAAGTATCTCATTGTACCTAGGAGGTTGCAATTTGAGCATTCAAGTAGAAAATTTAGTATAAACATTACCTCCCCCCCCTTAGTATTATTTCTCCAGGACCATAAATACACATTGCCTTTTGTGGTTTTTTATTTTTGCCTTTGAGTAGATACTTGCATTTTTAATTGACAAGTTTAAAGTTTGTTTTAATTCTAATTAATCTTAATATTTATTTTCTCTTTATTTTTGGGGAGGAATTTGTCCTCAATCAAACAGGGGGAATGGTATATCTTAAAAGATTACTGTAAATCAGACTCATCATGCAAGGGTACTGTTATACATATTATCTTGAACCTAAATATACCAGATGGATGAGAAATTGACTCATTTTTCCTTTTTACTTAGTAATACAAACAGATTATTTCCTGATTGTAAAGGAGGAACTTATATCATATATATAACAACGTATATCAAACATACAAACATGGAGAACTTCTCAACTTAACATGACCTTCTTTCTTGTACCTATAGCCTCTCCATTGCACAAAATGGGTCCACTCCAAGGCAGCTTGTCATTTTTATAAACATCTTCCATTCTGAACATGCTCATTAGTTCGGTGAAATACTAGCTACAATAAGCAAGAACTCAGGCAGCAGGATTCCCCCCTCCTCCCCATCTGTTTCTACTGTAGTAGCCGGAGACATATTCAACTTATGAATCCACATTGTAAGTCTTCCTCCACTGGGAAAATATGCAGTCATTCTTGTGGTTATAATACTTAGAGCATTTCATTTCAACCTTTACAAATGTAAGCAGCAATTACACTCATCGAGCTAATATTAAAGGCAATCTTCCTAAGGTTCAGTTAGTTCCATCTTGAGTGCTGGTTGAGAGGCACTGCATTTTTTTCTAAAGACATATTTACCGGTACTTCTATTATCTCTCTTAGCTAGAATTACCAGATACTTCATTCCTTTCTTCACTTAGTGCTTCTTGCAATTATTTAATTTTCCCAGGCAGAAAGCTAGTGAATCAAAATAGTAACACAAAAACAAGCCAGAGCATCTAAGCTCCTCTTCCATTTGACTCACACAAAAAAGCGGATGAGCATCCTTTCTTTCTTTACATCCTCCTTGCTCCACAGCTCCCTATATATTTCTTTATATCCTGAAGTTCTTGGCTTAACTACTAACATCCTCTTACTCCTTTTCATTATAAATCCCACTTCCTCAGTTAGATAGCAGGACCTCATCAATTTTGGGTAATCATGAAAATCATGAAAATTTGGATTGGTTACTACTTGGATGGGAGACCATCAGATTTACTAGATTGGGAAGCTCAGAAATTATTCTGTAGGAAGTCAAAGGCCAATTACTTCTGTACTATTGCCCCCCTATACTAAATTATGGATATCAAGTTTGATTCAAAGGAGGTTTTAGTTAACAAATGTAGCCCTCCCACAAAACAATCTGTCTCGTGTCTCAGCTAGACTCCCTCACGATGATCCTTGCTTGCTTGCTTGCTTGCTTCCCTTCCTCCCTCCCTCCCTCCCTCCCTTCTGTTTTCTGGGTTATCCTGGTTTAGGCAGAACTATCTGACCCAGTGCTTCTCAACCGTGGCAACATTAAAATGTCTGATTTATGTCCAATCTAAAAGTATGGAACCAGGAAGATTGAGGCGAGCAGCTTTGAAGTCACACCTGGGCCAGAAGCATACACACACAGGTCCTGTGATTAAAGTTCTGCCTAAAATGTAATTTTCTCTCTATTTTTATTATAGCAATTCTGTTAGAATATTCATGACTGGGAGAGCCATGTTAACAAGGTTAGCCAATGAATAGGCATAGCAGCTAAGTCAGCCAATGGGAGCTAACCACTTCTGAGTCTGTGCAGAGAATCGAAACTAAAAACTTAGCTTAAGGCTGGGCGTGGTTCCAGTCCTCTCTGCTCTTTGTCCTCTCTGTGCTTGTCTGCTGCTGAAATGAAACTAACTCCTACATGTGTTTACTTGAAGAAATAATCTGCTTGTGGTATTGTATGTATATATTATTATGTTTATAAAGAAGTTATTGAATCCAGCTGAATCAGTCATCTGTGTGTGCTTCTGGTTTTTTATTTTTATGCAACAAACTCTAATAAATTCTGCATAAATTTGCCTTTAACATACAAATCAGGATATGCCAATGTTATGGAAATCTAAACCTTCTTTTGTTGTCTTTTTCTGAAGTTTCACATCTTTTTTCCAAATGTGTAATAAGCATAATGTATGCAACTACCCTATCTTTTTTGCTTCTTTACAGGGCTAGGTCTAAAGGTTGTCAAAACTGGCATTTTTCAAAATTCCAGGAACAGGAAATGACTCACTCCCTTAATAATCTTGCATTTCTCTCTGCGCTGAGTGGCCAAGAAGATTAAGGTTTGGTGTTTTAGTCAATGAAGGGATTGCATCTGACATAACTACACCTTCCCCATTTTGAGGCCAACACAACTTTTGGACATTTGGTCAATTATACCATGACAATTTCATTATCTGCACAAAATCCATTCATGTTTTAAATCTGGGGAAAAGAGGGATGCCATACCAGACATCAGAAGACTTCTGGCTAGGTATGAGATTTGCCCCCTCCCCCAAGCAAAATTGGAGTAGCCAACGAAAGACTAAAAGGAACCAGCTGAGGTTGCTATTTCAGAAGAAACAAGTTGTAGAAGAATACTTTCTTAGTTTAGCCAGTAGATGACAATGGATTTATTTGTGTCTTGAGTACTATATAGTCCAGAGTTTCCTGGGCCTTTTGCTCCTTGTTTAACAGAGTAAACCAATTGTTGTTTACCTTAGTGACTGGATCTTTTAAACCTTCTATGGGAAATGTTGCTAATGTACCAATATAATATAAGTAAAAGTGAATCATCATGTCCTTTATGACTTTAAAATCAAATTCATCTGAAAAAAAATCAAAATTTCTTTCTCCCAATCTTGCCTATCATAGCTACAAGACCCTGCCTGAAAAACGGACAAATCTAGAACTGAAAAGATTCTTCGTATGAAAAACTCAATTTTTTCCTAAGAAAAAGCAACTGTTTCTCCCTTTAAACAAATCAAATTAGGTATGTGCATTTCATTAATGGTATCTTTTTTATATTAGTAAGGAAGCGAATATGACAGAAATGTAGTTGCACCTAAAATAAAGGGGCATAGAACATGGATAGGAGATAGACATTTCTATGCTCTCTAAGTGGTGCATTTAGAATTAGACCTACATGAGTGCAGGTGAACTATCTAATAATACAGACATCAGCTATTAAAAATGTTACAGAGGCTCCATGTTCAGAAGCTACCAATGCTCCAGATACAGGGTGAAGCAATTGTTGTAGGCCTCTGTTTCCATGTTTCATTTTTGTACCTTTCACATTTAAGTGGTTAACTGGTTAATTGTTCTGAACCATATAATAACTACCATAAACTAAGCAAGTTTTATTCTGTTCTTCTGACATGTTTTCAATGTGTACTCACCACCCTGGCGGCTCTTTCTTGCGATTCACATTTTCGACAGAACCATGGTCCGGTGGGAACCTGAACAATTCCATAGCATGCTAAGAGAAGAAACAAGAAAATTCAAGAATGAAATTTGGGTTGCTATATATTTTTCTTGCTTGGTAGTTTCCGATTTCAGCCATAAACCTAAGATGGAATACAATTTTGTATTTTTCAGGCTTTTAGCAATTTGACTGGACTCTCAAAACATGGTTCTTCAGTCTGCACAATCTGTAATCCACCAAGCTGAATAAAGTCAACCAGCCATGTATGTACAGTATTGTACTCAGTAAGTTTCCTATTTTTACGGGCTCCTTAATAGCACAAAACAAAAGATCATCAAGGAGCTGGCAGGCCACAATTCTGGTAGCTGCATTTAGCTTACAGTATCATTAATGATATAAATCTGTCATATTGCAGCCTCCTTTGAAAAAAAACTTCTCATCACTCCTTTCTTTCTGTTTTATATTTAAAGTGTTGCTATTGTATCAAGGATCAGGACTTGTTACAACATCCTTACTGTTGTGTCATTAAAAACAAATTTTATTCACCAGTAAGATACTACCAAGTTTATCCAAATCTGTAAGTTGTTATTAAAATTTAGCAAAACAGCTTAAGTATTAAGGATCAATCTACTAGAAATTTTCAATACCAAATCCTATAAGCTCATGGGTTCTGAAAATTGTATTCAAAATATTTATAAGGTGCCAGATTTATTGAATGAAAAGTATTAAGTCTGGCAATGGGCCCATTGGCCTTCAGGAAATCAGTGAAGAGCTGGTTTTCCCGCAGGTGTGGGTAGCCTGAAAGTTAATGGGATAGGAATGGTGTATTTGATCTATGGATATGACTTTTATTGGGGGTTCAGTATTGTCTTTTTTACTTGAGTGGTTTTTAATCATTGTGTTTTTGTTCTTGTTTGCTGCCTAGAGCTCCTTTTGGTACGTGGACAGTCATATAAATTTGTTTAATAAAAATTAATATTAATCATAATAACTACATACAACTTCTAGTTATAGAGGCAAAATAATAATTGCTGTAAGTGAAAGCAGAGGAAAGCATTTTCACTAAAAGTCTTGTCAGTGAACTTCCCAAAAACATTTAGTTGGTTACACTTATATACAGAATCCTGGCAGAGATGATTATGGGGTCAAATCCACAAGCCTTTTCTATGTGCGAAATAGAAAAGAGAGTAGATAGCAGTCTAATAATCCATACAGATGCAAATGTTAACAAATGTGGTAATTTTTTTTTCTGTAGTCATCAAAAATTTAACATTAGTGTATAGGTTATGTATCTTAAGGAAATTATGCAAGGGGTTCCCAGAGAAGGTCGGGCAAACAACTATAGGAAACAGAAAATGAATAAAAGCCTTGGCAAACAAGAGAGTCCTGCATCCCTCTTTAGCAAGGAGAGGGGAAAAAAGATCCCAATCTCATTGAACATGTTATTAATATTCCTTCCTGTTGAAAGAAACAGATGAAAGTGAGGAAAATCATGAACAGAGGAGAGGAAACAGAACAAAAGGTACTATACTGGGGGGGGGGGGAATGTATTGATTGATTGATGAAAATATAGTGCTGTTTTTCCCATGCAAAGAAAAAAACCAAAGCAACTTACATGATATAAAAGGCATAAAAATAATAATCATTTAAAAATGTCCTAGGGAAGATAAAGACATAAAAATCCAAACTAGTGTATCAGTTAATAAACAGAATAAATAAAGAGAAGTAAAAATGCTTGTTTAAAGAGACATGTCTTCACTTATTGACAGAGAATAAAAGTGATTTTTAGGAGTAGTTCCTGAACTCCCAGCTTTCCCAGAAAGCAATCTGCCAAAATTAGTGATAAAGTATGAACAACACAGAGTTGATTTTTCACTGATTTTCTAGAGTACAGGGGTCTAACCAAATCAAAGTTTAAATCACTGAACTTAATAAACCTAAACCCCCTTTAGAAATCCTTTCAAAGTGCTGAAATCCCAACTGCATTTATTCAGTGAGATGACTTTATCACTACAATGTTATGGTCTATAACAATTCCAAATAGGAATTGTTCCAACTAATTGAAAGGTTTCATCTCTAGATCTAAGTTATTAGGACAATTGCTCAATCTACAAGGTTCTACCATTCACACAAAAATTAGTATATTTCTACAATCACCTTCTGAAGAAAAAGGCACATATTGTACATCATAGAAGTCTACTGCTAAAAATGATACATGCATTTATTATGTTGGATCCAGATGCAGCTGCCATTAAAGGCCCATTCAAATCAGTGCAATTTAAATCAATCTACTCGAATCTTACTATTTTTAACAGATTATTTTAATTTGGATCTCATGCTAAGGAAAACATGCAATCAATAAAATATCAAATATCAACACCGCAATTTTCAAATTAGAGAAGAGGAATCAAAATAATTTTAATGCTTCCATATCTTCCTCCTGATTACTATTTAAAACTGTGCTTGTCCAAATAATTGAACTCTATGTGGGATGTGCAACACTATAATAGGAAATGTATGTATTTATTATACTTAGTATACTGTATATCAGTAAGCTGCATTTACTAGCAGGCAGCTTACCGGTATTTTAAGAACATCTGATGTAGTTATTTTTTGTTCTAAATACCCATAATAATTCTTCTATTGAAAATTACTTTTGGAATCTGTGCCTTTGACAACTGACATACCTTGTACTACATATATTTATTTTATTGTATATAGCAGTGATGGCGAACCTTTTTTTCCTCGGGTGCCGAAAGCGCGTGGAGCCATATCTGAGGGCCCGCGAGGTGTTGCCCTATGTCAGCTCCAGCGCGCATGCGCGCGCTAGTCAGCTGATTGGGGACGGCGAAAACGTCCTCTCCTGCTCCCCGGAGGCCCTCTGGAGGCCAAAAACGCCCTCCCAGTGCCTCCGTGCAAGCTGAAAATCAGCTGGCCGGTGCATACATGCGCGCTGGAGCTGAGCTAGGGCAACAGCTCGTGTGCCGGCCAGGCGTGGGTTCCACTTACCTTCCCCACCGGTTCGCATCGTGACGTTTTGCACATGCAATTTTGCTTCCGCACATGCTCAGTAGCTGCAATCAGCCCGAAACACAGCTGAGGAGCTGATCAGCTGTGCTTCAGGCGAAGGAATAAAGGTCAGTATAAACCCGGGGGCGGGCGGGCCCTTTTTCAAGCAGGAGAACAGGAAAAACCTTCCAAACAGTAAAAAATTCGCAAAAAAATCACAAAAAAAGATGGTGGCGCCCACAGACCGGCACCAGCCGATCCACTTCAGTGATGTCACCAGCGAGTCGCTACCGGCGATCCGGTCTGAACCGGGAGGAATCCACCCCTGGTGCCAGCAGATATGGCTCCGCGTGCCACCTGTGGCACACGTGCCATAGGTTCGCCATCACGGGTATATAGGAATAGCCTTGATGTACCTAAAATACGGCCTGAATTAAATTAGCAAACCTTGATACAAATCAAAGACCTTTCTTATTTTCTTATTTTTTTCCCTGCCTCTCTGAAGCAAAAATAGTACTCAGATTAAGCTAGAATATGTACATTTCAGGGGTGAAATTCAGCAGGTTCTGACAGGTGCTGGAGAACCGGTAGCGGAAATTTTGAGTAGTTCAGAGAACCAGCAAATACCACCTCTGGCTGGCTCCAGAGTGGTGTGGGAATGGAGATTTTGCAATATCCTTCCCCCAGGAGTGGAGAGGGAATGGGGATTTTGCAGTATCCTTCCCCTGGAGTGGGGTGGGAATGGAGATTTTGCAATATCCTTCCCCTGCCACGCCCAAGCCACGCCCACAGAACCGGCAGGGAAAAATTTTGAATTTCACCCCTGGTACATTTGCTTGGTTTGCTCTATTGCTAAAAGTGAGTCAGCAGCGTGATGTACGTGCAAACATAGCTAATGCAATTTCAGGCTGCCTTAATGGAGTACAAGTTTTCAGAACACCATAATGTGTTCTGAAAACTTCACATTATTCTGCATTAGCCATATATTTCATCTACTAGGTCCAGTTAGAGGCCTTAGACATTATAAAGGACATAGGTAAACTGGGTTCGCCTATGTCCTTTATAATTTAAAGGAAGAGTAATCACAATAGTGGACAGTATGGCAAGGAACAAAAATTAAAGTAACTGGTCTTGTTTAATTTAGAGAAGAGATCCGGAAGACTGAAGAGAGGAATATCATGGCACTCTTCAAATGGACAGCAAAACTTGTTCTTTACTACATCTGAAGAGATAAATTCAATGGACTTACGTTACAAGGAATATGGATTTTAGTTGATGGTAGACAGGGGTGGGTTCTAACTTACCTTGCTGCCGGTTCACTCCCTCCTACGCCACGTGGGCACGCCGCATGGGCGCGCGCATGCTTTGCGCGCATGCGCAGTAACAAAAAATCCCCCAAAAATCGGGGGGGGGGAAAGCTGAAAAAAGATGGCGACCGCATGCACAGTGCCGGAAGTCGGCTTCTGCGCATGCTCAGAAGGAAAAATGAAAAATAAAAAAAAATTCAAATTTTTTTTTCAAAAAAAGATGGCGGCCCCCACAGACCGGCAATGACTGATCCGGTTCGGTGACGTCACCAGCGGGTCACTACCGGTTCGGGCAAACCGGTCTGAACCAGGAGGAACCCACCCCTGATGGTAGAACAGTTTGATAAAGTAAGTTTAGAATGGTTGATGGATTCTCCCTTGTTAAATGTCTTTGAAAAGTCATATCCTGAGAATATTCTAGCTCTGAATTCCCTGCACTGGAGTTGGACTCACAAAAAAAATTATTTTTGTTGTGTTACACAACAAAATCTCTGATTTTAAGTTAATGCATCATGTCAAAACAGAGCCACAGGAGGGAAAAAGCAGGTATATACTCTGTCTTCCCAGTTATCCATTGAGACTTCTGATGTGCACAGAAATAATTCCCTTGTGACTATATGTTTTGGTTGCTATGAAGGGAATTGGGATCTAATTATTCACATACAGTGCAAGTAGCCTGTACTGGAGCTACAGAAGAGCTTTTAGAGCTATGTTGAACTTCCTTTAGATATATACAATATTGGACGTCAACTCTTTTGACGTGATTCAGAATGGTTCCAAAGGCAAGACATTCTTCTGAAATACTGATTGAATTAGAAATACATGAATCTCCACTCCTACTCCATGTTTGCAAACCAGAAAGGTTAATATTTGGTCAGGCAACATTTGAAGCTTCACTGAGTTCTTTTCAACAGTTTAGATGTGTGAGAAATATGCTTCTTATCGAAAGCCCTGCAGTGGATCTATTTCTGTCATATTTAAGAGATGCCACACTAGTAGCATCCAGAGGCCAGTTGAAAATGCCAGCAATTCTAAAAGATAGCAAAATTTGGTCAATTGCCAGGGTTCTAAATCCAGCAGAGAGCCCACCATTTTAACAATGCAATCATCTCCATTTTGTACAGAAAAAAAAATATTCAAAAGAATAAAATAATTATTGGAATATCTCATCATTTTCAAATTAGGGGAGGACACTAGGATCTATGATTGCGACCACAAAATCCTGGTGCCAAAGCTGTAATTAATACAGAAGCATTCACAAAAGATGTACTTTGCAGGAGCTTACTAGATCAAATGGATCTGCAAGAAACGGTTATACATGGCAGACATTTAAGGCAATGAAATTGGTATCAGTGGGGCACTTGGCTGTGCCCATTATACTCTAGCCACAACAATTCAACTGAGTCAGATTCATGGTTTTGCTCATTGACATCTAATGCTCTGACTGCAATACCCTACAGTCTTGCCTTTGTTAGTACAGATGGAGTTAGAGCATCCAGAGGCAGCTGCTTTTTTATTTTTTTCTAGTTTCGTTTTTGTTTTGCATTATATTATGTTTTTAACTGTTTGCTGCTCAAAGTTGCTTTTGCAAGATGAACAGTCCTCAAAATGGAATGATGTAAATAAATATATAATCCAAGAAGGTGGCTGTAATCATGCAAAACCCTGCCCCTTTTTATATGCACGGGGGTGGATTTTGGTCATGTGGTCACAGATACAATCTTCATTTTTTTTAATTCACACACCTCTCCCCTCCATCATAGAAGGCCCTAGTAGATGAAATCAACTGCTAACTCTTCTTGTGAAGTTTGAGAATCTTGGGCAGTCCTTTTCACCTACACTCTCATATAGGAACCTTCTTCCCTATATGAATATTGTCTATATCAGGGGTGTTAAACTCAAGGCCTGCAGCCCGGATCCGGCCCGCGGGGTGCTTAGATCTGGCCCGCAGGGCCGCTCTGGAAACAGCAAAGGACCAGCCCGCAGTGCCTCTGCCAGCGAAAACGGAGCCCGGGAGGGCCGCGCGCGCCCCCGAACTCTGTTTTCTCTGGCGGAGGGCTGCACAAGGCTGTTGTGGCCAAAAATGGGGCCTGGGGGGCCAACGAGCGGCCCTCCTAGGCTCCGTTTTCACTGGCAGAGGGCTAGCAAAACAAACTAAAAATAAAACAAAAGGAGAAATGTTTCCTCTTTTGCATTTGAGCATGCAAGAAGGGACAGGAAAGGAGAAAGGGAAAGAGGAAAGAAAAAGAAAAAGAAGGAAAGATGGGAAGAGAGTAAGGAAGAAAAAATAAGGAAAGGGGAAGGAAGAAGAAAGGAGAATGAGGGGGGAAGGAAAAAAGAGGAAGGAAGGAAGGAAGGAAGGAAGGAAGGAAGGAAGGAAGGAAGGAAGGAAGGAAGGAAGGAAGGAAGGAAGGAAGGAAGGAAGGAAGGAAGGAAGGAAGGAAGGAGAGAGAGAGAGTAAGAGGGTGGAGTTGCAGGAGGTCGTCGCAGCTGAAAACGGAGCTCGGGAGCCCGTTTTTGCTGGCAGAGCGCCCGAGCCACCACAGGTGGCCCCCACCACAAGTGACATCATGCTGTCCATGCCCACTATGGCCACGCCCACCCCAGCCCCACGAGGTCCTGTGGTCACCTGATGCAGCCCTCAATGAAATTGAGTTTGACACCCCTGGTCTATATGGTCTGGATTTCACCTTTGTTTTTGTCTTTTTCCATCTATCTATCTATCTATCTATCTATCTATCTATCTATCTATCTATCTATCTATCTATCTATCTATCTATCTATCTATCTAGCGCCTGTATTTCATACTGCAAACGTTTACGTCAACCCCTTGAGGAACTGTATTAATAAGAAACAGAATAAAACTATATTTAATAAAGAAATGTTATGCATGTTCTGACTGTAAAGCAACTTCTATCAAAGTTCAAGAGGACTCAGAAATAAATGTGTACAGGGAATTCTCGACTTATAATCATTTGTTTAGTGACTGTGCAAAGTTACAATGGCAGTAAAAAAGTGACTTACAACCTGTCCTCGCACTTACAACCAATGCAGCATCCTCGTGGTCCCATGTACAAAATTTTGGAGCTTGGTAAATGGAATGTATTTACAAAAGTTGCAGGATCCTAGGCAGGGGTGAAATGCTCCCGGTTCGCTCTTACCTGTCGGTCGCCGTAGAGCCAATCGTCAAGGTAGCGTGAGGCGCTGCTCACCCGCCCGGACGCCGCCATTTGAGTTCTTTTACCCTCTGCGAATGCACAGAACGCTTTGCACATGCACAGAGGGTAAAAGAACCCAAATGGTGGCGTCCGGGCGGCATCCGGACGGGTGGGCGGCGCCTCGCACTACCTTGGCGACCGGCTCTACGGCGACCGACAGGTAAGAGCGAACCGGGAGTATTTCACCCTGGATCCTAGGGGATTTGTAATCTCCCTAGCCAACTACTGGCAAGCAAAGTCAATGGGGGAAGCTGATTTTGCTTAATGATGGCCGATTCACTTAACAACTGCAGTGATTCACTTAACCATGATAAAAAGGTTGTAAAATTAGGCATGACTCACTTAACAACCACCTTACTGACCAACATATTCTGGTCTCAATTGTTGTTATAAGTTGAGGACTACCTGTATAGGATTGCAGTCCAAGTGGTTTCCATGGGAAACCATCATAGAATTATACATAAACTGTTCTAAACCTGGACAAAAAAAATCCACAAAGAAGTATAACAGATTGAACGTGCACACACAGGTACATACATATAATAGAAATAGTTAAGAGTGTGGGCAGTATATGTGTACTTGTGTGTATGAATACAGAGATGAAAATGTCAAAAATTAGAGCCATTTTGTTCAGGTAATTACAGGTAAAGATGAACCTCCCATGGTGGCAGTGAAGAGATTTTTCTTTTTCAGCAGCAGAAAAACAGCTGGTAGATGTATGAGTCATCTTGGTCAATCCATTCTAACTTGCTGTGGTTAAGTGACAAATAATATTTTCTAAAATCATACTCTCTCAGAAATCATACTGAGAAAAATATTCCAAGCCTATAGTTGTAACTTTTCTATTTTCATATTAATGATTATTGTTCAAGGTCCCCATCCATCATTATTACACACTGCACATGCTGCATTCTGTTGTAGCCTAGCTCATCCTTGTAGATTTGCCTTGTGTTAATTTAAGAAGAGGGGGGGTGGCTTTTCAAAAAATAAATATATTGGAAAAATACAAGGATCATATAATATATTACCAAATAGCTACAATATACAGAATGGCATTGGCAAGTCTATGTTAAGTGTGGTTTAACGTAAGAATTCCAAATTTGGGCTGCAAAAATCTGGATAACCATTAAATGGTAACAAAGATCTAGAATTGTCCATAGGTAATTATCTGTATTTATGGAAAAATTTGGATAACCATTAGATGATAGCAAAGCTTGGAGCTGTCCATCTGGATTTATGGATACCAGTAGAGCCTGCTCCACTAGTAATTTGCAAGGTTATCAAAAGTTTTTTTAAAGTAAATTAGACAACTGAAACAAGATTATGTAAAAATTAAGAATAGATTATTCCATCAAACAAATGTGAGCTCGGTTCTTACGCTCAATACTATTTCATGGGCTGAACATGTGCATCGAGTAATCTTTTTTAATGCTCATTTGTATGTGCTTCAATATTTTGCATCCAAATAAAAAACATAAAAGGAGAAACATAAAAGTTTCTCCTCTAACTTTATGCACAAATGCTGACATACCTATGCACTAAGGCAGTTGTCTGTAAATTAGTATCCTCTCCAGATACATAGATCTACATCTATTTTCTATTTCGCCCAGGTCGGGCATGCAGAGAAGCTCAACGTAAGTATAATTGCAGAGGAAAAAGAATAAATGGCACTAGATTGAAAAGACAACACAAAATACAAATACCGGTGATATACAGTATTTAATTAATTTTAAAAAACCATGCTGATAGGGCAGAATGAAAAATACTGAGATCCTGATCATTATAATGTATTAGGAACATATTAACATATTAGAAACACAAGTTAAAATAGGGAAGAAAATGGTAAGTGAACACCTATCTACCCTAGACGAGTTCAAATCACCAGGACTGGATGGATTATACCCCAAGGTTCTGAAGGAACTGGCAGACGAGATCTCAGAACCACTGAACTATATCTTTGAAAGATCCTGGAGCACC
Organism: Thermophis baileyi; assembly: GCA_003457575.1. Lineage (NCBI taxonomy): Eukaryota > Metazoa > Chordata > Lepidosauria > Squamata > Dipsadidae > Thermophis > Thermophis baileyi. The sequence goes on from QLTV01001726.1 coordinate 978,171, forward strand.
GGGGAACTGCCAGAGGACTAGAAAAGAGCTGATGTAGTTCCCATCTTCAAAAAAGGGAAAAAAATAGATCCAGGAAACTACAGACCTATCAGCCTGACCTCAATACCAGGGAAGATTCTGGAAAAGATAATCAAGCA
>QLTV01001726.1:979065-999434 GCA_003457575.1 Thermophis baileyi
AAGGACTAGGGGAGACATGATAGCAGTGTTCCAATATCTCAGGGGCTGCCACAAAGAAGAAAGAGTCAAACTATTCTCCAAAACACCTGAGGGTAGAACAAGACGCAATGGGTGGAAACTAATCAAGGAGAGAAGCAACCTAGAACTAAGGAGAAATTTCCTGACAGTTAGAACAATTAATCAGTGGAACAACTTGCCTCCAGAAGTTGTGAATGCTCCAACACTGGAAGTTTTTAAGAAGATGTTGGATAACCATTTGTTCTGAAGTGGTGTAGGGTTTCCTGCCTAAGCAGGGGGTTGGACTAGAAAACCTCCAAGGTCCCTTCCAACTCTGTTATTCTATTCTATTTTATAATGTGACTCTTCCCGTGATGCCTTATTTCTAGACTGATATTCTCATCTTCTCAACCTTGTTTCAAAGGAAAGTTCAGAGTTTACAGATTCACTATTAATCAATTCTACATCTGAGTTCTGAGATCTATTTGATAGTGAAGACAAGTGGCTCATGGGAATATTCATGGTTGCCAGACTCATTACTACAGTACTGTACTGGAAGACAGATCTCTGCTACTAATCAGGAGACTGAAGTTTTCATGCTCCTTTCCATATTTGAAAATCCTGGCTATTTTACTAGTTTGGGTAATTTCCCAGGTCTGGGTTCCCAACTTGGCTTAACTTTATTTTAAAACGTGCCACTTAAACTGACATCCAGTAAGATCTGTTACTAATATTCTCTTCTTCAAATTTCATGTTCCATTTTTACTTCCTTTCTCCACCCCTCCCTTTGCTACTATTTGCATTTACTGTTGCTTTACCATAAAAGGAAAAACTAGTTAAAAAACTATAAATATGCCCATAAGGATATGAACGTATAAATAATTCCAGCATCCTACATGAAAAACACAAGGATCCCAAAGGAGGATAAGAGCTTTAATTTACAAGGAACAAATACCAAAAAGATGGGATCCTAAAAGTTACTCTGCAATCACATGCATCACTTTTCTAGAAAGAAGCCCCTCCATATATTTGGACTATAACTTCCAGAAACTTGAGCATCAGCCAGTTGTAACATATCTGAGGCCATCATTTATCTGTGAATATGTTCATTGAAAAGGGTAAAACTTAATTTCTGAATGGGCATGTATAAGACTGACCCGTTTGTATATTTTTAATCTCAACCTTTCTTCTTTTTGAAGAAAGTTGATAGGGATATTCATGTTTCTTCCTTCTTTCTATCTTCTATTCACAATATCACATGAAGGGTAAGAAGAATAATTTCATTCAGTGAAATTTCATGGACAAATCCTTTTCTTAGACTATGTTGGCTCATTACACGAGAGCATAGAAGCAATAGAAGAGTCAATGTGGGAGCTGAGCACGGTGTTTGCTCCCTTGTGAGGGGTTGCAGGGGTCAGTTCTCTCCCAGTTATTTAATATTTACATGAAGCCACTGGGGAAGGTCAGCTAGTGCTTTGGGCATAATATCCAGCTTTATATTGCAGCCTCATGCTACCCTGAAGACACTGTCAAAGGTTTGTCCAGGTCCCTGGAGACTGTGAGGGCCTAGATGGGAAAGAATGGGCTAAAATGTAAATCTAGCAAGACTGTATTTTCAGATTCTCCCTATGGCCTCTAGACAGAGCTGCACTATCCCTACAGGAGCAGGTCCTCCTGGACTTGAGACTTCTGCTAGATCAGCAAATGAAAGGCCTTTGCCCTAGTTGTGATCTTATCTGGGATATATGAACCTTGCTTCAGTGGCTCATGTCCCCATCACCATTCCTTTAGACTACTGTAACATGTGCTCTATAGGGTTGCATTAAAGATGATGGAAAAATGGTGGAAAATGCAATGGATCAGATCCTCACCAGGAATAGTTGGTAGGATCGTATTACATCTGTATTGCAGGCCTTGCATTGGCTCCCTTTTAGCTCCTGAATGTAGTTTAAGTGCCAATTTTAACATATAAAGCCCTTCAAGGCTCAGCCTCAAATTACTTATAGGATCACAATGCCTCCACAGAAGTTGCTTGACCGATTTGATTATGCTAGGAGAAGCAGTTGATTATTCTCCACTGTGGGAAGGTCAAGGTGGTTCAAACCCCAAAGTATTGTTTTTCTACTCTTCCTCTGGAATAGTCTTCCACTGGAGATTTGTTAATTGTGATGCTGTTTGCCTTCCGGAAGGTGTTGAAGATGAAACTTTTCTGGAGGGTGTTTAAGTTATGTTGCCACTTCATTGCTGCTAGCAAGGTTAGATATTTGAAGTATTTGAGGGTTGTTGTTTTTTTTATCATTACACATCTTTTATTTCATTGTAAGCTGCTGAAAGGGTTTTTTTTTAGGTTGTAGAAGGGTAGAAATGTGATAAACAAATTAATGACCTAGAAGCCCCTTTGCCTAGTAGATCAATTAAATCAAACTTTAGGATCATGTATTTATTTACATGTGACTTTGGATCTAATATATTTCTTGAGAGGAAATTAAAAAAAAATTAAGAACAGTTTTTATTATAATGCATGATAGCTTCTGTAGGAACCTGAGTTGCCTTTCTCTTTCTTTGCACACAGAAATGGAAATATTTCAACCTTTCATTAATCAGGCACTAGTTAAAAGACAGATAATTAATAAACACAATTTGTTGATTTTTACATCTACCTCTAGTTGTTTGGTGAAGGAATGGGATGAGGATGAAAATCTATCTAACCATTCAGTGGAAATGCCTCATCAATTTTTCTTCTTTGGAATCATGTTGGGCCACACACTCATTTTTAAAACTCCGCTAAACAATGCATACCTGATCAATATGATTTTCTTCAGTCTTAGCTAACTTTCTGGACTAGTGGATGTATGTGTAGTTTTGAGAGTAAGTTATTAGTATTGTGATAAAATGGTTTTTATGGGAAGGGGGACTTGCTTGCTTATCAAACAGCAGCTGCGAGGGCATAGCAAGTTACAGTACATAGCAAGGTACATTAATTTACCAGAAGATAAACTGATGGTGCTGCTCCTCAATACCCTTTTAATCTTTCCTGATGTTTTCTAGCACCCCAAATTATCTTGATCTTTTCTGACAGGCAATTGTTTACATTTTCAAATAAAATGCTGAATTATAACTTATCATTTTGGTTTTCTAAAGAGCAATCTTTAAATAAATACATAATTTGAGGTTGGAGTTTAACTTTTCTGCATGCCAGTTTTCCATCTTTTTTTAATTAAAAGTAGGTAGAACAGGGAACCTACAGGATATCAAGCACAATACCCAGAGAGATACTACAGTCCATGATTGTATGAATTGCACCATCCTGTCTACTACTTGTACCTTTGATGCCATTATTTATTATTCTTATGCTTTATTTATTCTACAAGCTCATGGCAGTTTATAAAACAATTTAAAAAGTGCTTCCTTAAAATTCAAAAACATTCTTGGTAAGAAGTATAAATAATTGAATTTTTAAAAAAACCATAACTAACCAAAGTTTTAACAACACAAAGGTAAATTATAGTAATTGTGATAATGAAAAATAAAAACTCCAGAATACTAAAAGGCATGGAGTAATAGTTAAAAGGCTGGAACAATGACTGAAAATCAGTGCCTTCTGGTCTTGGTTGCCTATATTTTGTTAAAAAGGGGTATTTTTATCCCTTTTTAAAATTTATGTATTTTTGGTAAACTCATGGCAATAATGACTCAAAACCTCTCCCTGTGTAATCCAGGAAGAGCATACTGGATAACTGATACAGACAGAAGAAGTTGATTCTGTCAGTATCTAAGGTAGGTACCAAACCATATAGGGCTTTCGAGGTTAAAAGTGATAGTTTGAACAGTAACTGGAAATCTATTGGTACCTAAGAGTACCTAATAGGTGAGTAACACCTGCCAACAATCAGGTTACTGCTCTCAGAATACTAAAATATTCAGGGATCCTTAGTGCTCTTTGAATTTGTTTTTTTTTTTCTTGCAAACATTTCATCACCCATACCAGGTAGCATCATCAGTCCTGGTAGGGAGTGAGGTTTGAGCTACAAATATTCTTCTCTATTGGTATTAAAATGTTCATTCACCTAGCAAATAAAACTCTTAAACTTTTAAACACAGCCTGGTTTGACTTTTTCCTATCAACAAATAAAAGCAAATGGTGTTAATAGTATTATTTAAAGGAGACTGAACTTGAAAAAAGAGTATGAAGTTGGACTCATTTTTCTCAAGACGCTGTCTCATGTGCCCAGAGATGCTAAATGTTGTACATAAGAAAGGAAAGGAGAAATTTATGGAATTCCATCATTACAACAGGAGATATACAAAGCACAGACATTGGCCTGGCCTGCACCTGATTTTCTGAACTGGAAAATTTCAGCCAGATCATTCTTTTTTTAAAAAAATGGCACGTATTAAAGAATAAGGCAGCAGCAGCAAAAAATAAAAATAAAATAAAAATACAATTTGTGAAAAGTGAGGACAGGAATTCTGACTGGATGGTCATGTGTCTTACTTTATAAAGAGAAATCTTTTGTCCAATTCCAGTTTAATAAGCCAGAATCTAAAAAGGTAAAGAGAGCAGCAAAACACTGAAAAGTTACCCATCCACAAGCACCTTGCCTAGAAACTAAGAAGATACACAGAGCTCTGACTCTTCCTCATTATCATTAGGGTTAATTTTGCAATAGGGAAGGAAGGAAGGAAGGAAGGAAGGAAGGAAGGAAGGAAGGAAGGAAGGAAGGAAGGAAGGAAGGAAGGAAGGAAGGAAGGAAGGAAGGAAGGAAGGAAGGAAGGAATACTTCATTGCCATGAAGCTACCAGTTAGTCACCATCAACACTAGTGCAGGTAAGGTAACTATGATAACTTTACACCTTCATGTAAGTTTTAAGGTAACTGTCCTATCAGACCAAACTGGATTTTGTATATCTGAGACAAAAGTAAACTTTTCCTGCAAAACCAGCACAGTAATGCACTTTGCCACCCAGTCATATGTTAAGGTGGGCAGCTATACAAGTTTAATAAATAAATATGGTGTATAAATATAGGAACAAAATGTGCATTCCCATCAGTCAAATAAAGATCCTGGGCTTTTAAATTGCATTGCCAATATTTCAAAGTTCTTTGGCCAAAGGGGAAATCTGAAATGCTACGCATTTAGGAGGCTATTCAACATTTTTACAAACTGTCAATCACTATGAATATATTTATAGCTTAACTTTACATCTAGCTGCAACAGTTCTCCCTAACTCAGGTAAACAGTCAGCTAACCAGCAGCATGGGGAAAGGTGTTGTCTGGCAGTGTGACTGATATCCTATTCTTTTTTAAAGGTGCATTTTTATTGAAGAACATATAAAAAGAAATAGGACTGTTGCAACCACCAACTTTTTTTACCTTCCCTATAGATGCTGTTCTACCTGACATGTTTCTTTTTTGCAAATGTTCTCCCTCCTTTGCTTGTTTGCCTAATCATTTTTATGTGTTGGATATTCAAGAGCTAGCATCAAAGCTACTAAAATAGACTTGATTTTCAATAAGGATTCATTTCAAACTTTACTGTGGAAACTACTAGATAAAATGATCAGCTGTAACCTAAGTTAAGTCTTATGCTATGAAATATATAATATGTAATATGAATAAAGTGTGATTCATTGTATATCTAGATCAGTATATCCGAAACTTTCTGCTGTTCAGAACTACTAGATAAATATTTGTAAAATGCAGGAAACGCCAAATTAAACACACACCCCTACATTTTTGTCTTTAAAAGCTCAGGAGTTCACATTTTTTTTAGCAAGTAATGTGGAGATTATAGTTGCATTTGTGTATTCCATCCCCTGCATTTTAAGAGTATTTTTAAACTAAATGTTTTACTAAACATTAATTCAAAATTAAACATTAAGTATCCCATGCCATTGTAGCAACTCATGCTTACTGGTCAACAATGTTCAATAGAAAGTTATTGAGCATTAGAGGACTAAGAAGATCTTTACTAAAATCCTATGTTTTGATATTAACTATTGGGTTTCTAATTCATCCTTTTTGTTACTTAGGTGATGAGACTTGAGTCAGTAACTACATTCAATTCCTGTTCACTATTGTCAGTTTTCTGAATTGAAGTACTCACTATGTATGTATTATCCACATATGCACTTCCATAAACAAGTTTTTGGCCAGTGATGCGTTTTTGGAAATCAGCTGATGGTCAGAATGCAGAGAAGCAGAATTGAGGTTCTTAGCAAATTCTGAATATTTTAATGGTAGAAAATATAATAAGGTTGTGGGGGACCCTTGATGAACCTCCACTGATCACTGGTGTTCCACAGACCATTGATTAAGTTAGATAATATCTGACATGCCCACTGAAGTCAAGCTTGACTCCAGGTAATTACATGCATATGTAAATACTGTGATCTTCGCACAATACATGTTGCCATTATGTTCTTCTGGGATTCCGGCCCCCTCCCCCAAATCTTCCTGTTGCCCTGGGATGTTCTGGTGGTCTCCCCTCTAGGTTCATTCCAGATCCAGCAACACTTAAATTTATCCAGATCAGCCAAAGTTGATTAGATACTGCCATCTCCTGTAACAGCTATTTCCCTTTTTAAAAAGAAGATGTCAGTTATAAAACAAGGTTATACAAATTTATTATATTGTAAGATTTATAGGAGAGGAAAAAAAGAAATGAATTATGTTTGGGTGCCTCCTCCAACTTCCATCAAACTTCAAAAGTCTGATTAAACCAGTAAGTTCTGCCAAGTGAAGACAACATCTGTGGGCAGGGAGAATATCCACAGAAGTTAAAATTTCAGCTATCCCAGATTAAGTTTGGAGACTAGGGAAGAAGGAAGCCCCAGTTATTCTCCTATGTAAATGAATGTTCCAGAACAGTGGGCTTGCCACAAACTAAAGTCCAGTACATGATCAAGTGAAGATTTCTCCTTTAAAATGACTATTCACCACAACAAAGAATTCTAAACTCTGCTCATTCTCTTTTCAGCAGCTTAGCTCAGATGTGAGGTTATAGCAATAAACTTAGATCTGAGGCAGGGTGTAACTGAGGTATTTCCACCTCAGTCTTATATGTCCAGGATTAATGATCTACTACAGATAACTAGAAAGTGGTAATAAGAGAGTGTTCTTCTTTCTCTCTCTTTCTCTCTCTCTCTCTCTCTCTCTCACACACACACACACACACATTTCAGCTTTCTGTACACCAGGTGGCTTTGCAAAGAAGTATATTCCCAGGTTGGTCTTTGGGACCTTCTGTTTTGCTTCACTTACCTTGCAATTGCAGGCCAAAAAGTCCCCCCTCCCCCTCCCCAACATTAAAATAAACAATAAAAAATCCCCAATGTTACAGGGCAGCTAATAATAGAAGCTCAGCTAATCCGGAAGGAAGCTGAGGGAGACAGTCAGAGGTCACTGCCATTCTGAATCTACGTCAAATAATATATTTTTTACAACATCCATTACAACTGATGCTTCCCTATCCCCTTTATGCTTCTGGAGTCTGTTGGCATTCAGATGTATCCCATCTTCACCCTCTTTATATGGTGGTGCAATTAAAAATTAATGAATAGGAAAGCAAAACAAAGCAATAACTAGGAGCATGTACACATAGACACACTCATAGTCAGTGGAGAAGGAAAGGCTAAAATCATGTTTTTCATAGACAACATACACAGGCTATCACACGTTTAACCTTTTCCCTCAAATCTTCCCCCCCCCTTTTTTTTCTTTTTTTCTTTCTTTCTTTCTTTTTTGCACAACATTGCATCCGTCTCCCTCTCCCCTGTCAAGTGTACCCCAACGGAACAAAAGGCGCTAGAATTCCTTCAATGCACGGTCACAACAATAACAATGATGAAGATGATGGTGGTGGCGGCGGTGGCGGCGATGATGATGTATGTTTTAGCCCGCCTCCAACTCTTCTTCCTCCATGTCGAAAACCAATCCCGCCGCTTTTTTATTTTACTGAAAGCTTGCGAAGGTTTTAGGGAGGCAATCAGTGCGGGAGGAGGTGGTCACGGTTAACCCCCACGGTCTTTTTCCAGATCTGCCAAGCCACTTCTGGCAAGCGCCGGGAGAGTTAGAAGGCGAGTCGGGGTTTGGCGGGGAAAGGGAGAGGGGGGAGGTTTTGACCAAGGTATTCGCGGGGAGGAAAGGCTAGGTGGGGGGTCTTACCTTGATGCACCGCCACGTTACAGCCATGCCCATCACAGTAGACCAGGGGGTTTTCTGCCCAGCCGCGTTCATCAGAACAGACGCAGCAGCCGCCCACCATCTCCTTCATTCTTCCATAAGTTTCTTTTTTGCTGATTTCCCACCCCACCACCCTCTTGTTGTGTTACTGCTGGCACGGCTGTTTCCAAGCACGCATTTACTCCTCGTCCTTTTCTTCCTCTTCTTGATCTCGGGCCTTCTCTCCTCCCCCGACCCGCCTTGATATGTAAAAGATATGCCCCCACACAATCCGCTATGACGGGGAAGAAGGCAGAAGGCTCGGACGCCTCCCCCCCGGACGAAAATGCCACATTGTTATTTGCAAAGGAGAGCTTGGCGGCATCTCTGGCGCTGAGCTCGGGCAGACGCGGTGGCTGGTCCCCAGGCACACCGACACACTCACCGACACCCGACGCTCACGCGCGCACATACGCACACAACGTCGCCCGGGCTGCTTGCAGCCGACCGCGCAGCAATTATGGCTCTGAAGTCTTAGGTTCGGGGGAAGCCGGGGCGCGCTGGAGCGTAGGTGTGCGGGACCTTTATTCGGCTTTATTGCTCCCTTTCTCTTCCCCATTTGCACCCCGCGACCCGCTTTTCTGTGACCATGCTGAAGGAGGGGGGGAGCTGCTATTTGTTTCTTTTTCCGGCTTCCTCAAGGCAGGGAGGGGGAGACGGAGTTAGCATCTAAAGTACGGGAACACTTATTTCCATTTCTCTTTCTTTTTCTCTTTTCCGTTTTCCCTCTCTTGTTTATTGTCCAATATGGGGCAATGGAGCGAGGAAAAAAAGAAGAAAAGAGGGAAAAAAGGAGGAGGAATATTACACTCGCTTAAAAACCTATTATCTAACGATTGACAGATAAACACGTCATTAGCGCCACCTTTTGGCCAAAGCAGCGAATAAACAAATCTTTACGGGGGAGGGGGAAAAGAAAGAGCGCGTGTGGGCTTCAAAATCTGTCTAGTTTATATCAATGTTAAAATTTATTGTTGCAACCCATAGGGTACAACATCTACATTTATTCAGTGTGCAATAAAACAGCAATTTAAAATTATATAACATCTGGCTGATAGCCATTCTAAAAAAATGAAACATGTATAAATGTATAAATATCCCAAACCAGGCAAAATCTGAGGTAGCTGTGTTGAATCACAATGAAGAATCAAGGAAATTAGAGATACACTTCACTAGTACTAATCAAAATGTCAAAGAAACTTTGTTATAAGTAAATATCTGGCTGAATTCTCACTTTCATTTTGGCTTATATACTGACTGAAAATTTGGGAAAGCAAATTAGGCCAATATATTGAGGCAGGCATTGGACAGCATCTGGACAGTTGCTTCAAAATGAAATTATGTGAGGAAAAAAAATGCGAGAAGGAGAATGTTAATTCAATTTTGTCCTGGATGTGGATTCTTCTTAAGCATCTGTTTGCAGTAGAATCAAAGTGATGAGATTTTTGCAAAGAAAGGTAAGAGGTGACATGACAGCAGTTTGTAAAATCTTGCATGGTGAAAAGAGACAGGTTCTTTTTCCATTTCTTACAACACTAGAATTCAGGTTGCCTGGTAAAACTAAGGAAAGATTAAGAATTGGTAAAAGGAACTACTTATTGATGCAACATAAAGTTAAATGAGTTTGCCAACATCAGATTTCATTGTGTCACCCATTTAAGAAATGGTTTTAAGAAAGGACTAATCAAATTTGTGACGGATGGAGTTATTGGTCACTTTTATGGATCTTTCCCTTCTGATGAACGAAAATACTATTGCAGGAAACTGTACTGTACTGCTATGAAACTCACTGCCTCCACTGCAGATTCTTAAGCTTGCCTGCTGTTCTGGCTTACTGTTGAAATAGTGCTGTTCTGATTATACATGTGTAGCACATGATAAGTAAAATGATTGGTTGATTACTCCTTTTACTGTTCCTCTAAGCTTATCACCAATAATCACAGTCCTGCACTAGGAACAGAGCAAGTCTGACTGTAAATTGTGTGCATGATCGTTATGCTTCTTCTCATGCCGCTCCTCTTACACTTTGTTCTGAATTAAATTGTAAAAAATGATTGGCATCACAACGACAATGAGTCACAGGCAGCACTTTATTTAGAATTTGACAACAAATGCCAACTTCCCAGATACCTCCACATTTTGTTCAAAAAGCAATTGGGAGGTGTGGGGTTAGTCATATCATATCACTATTATGTTATGCTACCTTGCCTTGAAACAGCAAGGACATAGGGTCAAAGTACTTATTGTGCTGTCAGTTGAACTATAGCACAATTTTGACCTGCTCTGAACCATTTTAATTTACTAGCTACTGATTTGTTCCATCACTCTGTAGTGCAGTGGTCCCCAAACGTCTGGGCATTGGGAACCGGTTCTGTGGAGAGAGGTTTTTCTGCAGACCAGAGGGGGCATGGTTTTGTGTGCTGCCTGCATCTCACAGATGAGGTTTTGCTTGATTGTGCAACCTAGTTGCTGGCATGCCGCTGGCTGTCCACGGACCGGGGGTTGGGAACCCCTGCTGCAGTGGATGTGAAATGGCACATGTACACTTTTGCACACAATTACATAAAGGTGGACAGAGAAGCAGAAAGGATATCCCCGTGCTGTGCTAAAAAATACAGCTCTATTGCTCTTGTGCATATTCAAAGGAAATCAGCAAATATCTTCTATGCTTTGTCAGGCATTATGTAAGAAGTGGAGTCAGATGATTAGAGAAGCGTTTATAACTTTATTGGCAGTTTCAGCTGATAGTCACATCTTTGGTCCTTGGTCAACTTCAGCTGCTGTTATTCTAGCATTGCCTTGTCAAAGAACTGGGCACATCGCATTGAGAAGGCAACGTGAGAATAACAGCAGCTGAAGTTGACCAAGGACCAAAGATGTGACTATGAGCTGAAACGGCCAATAAGCACTTCTCTAATCATCTGACTCACTGGAGAAGAGCCTAATGCTGGGAACGATTGAGGGCAAAAGAAGAAGGGGACGACAGAGAATGGTGGCTGGACCGAGTCACTGAAGCAGTCGTCGTGAACTTAAATGGACTCTGAGGGATGGTAGAGGACAGGAAGGCCTGAAGGAACATTGTCCATGGGGTCACGATGGGTCGGACACGACTTCGCAACTAACAACAATCATCTGACTCCACTTCTGACATAATGCCTGACAAAGCATAGAAGATATTTCATAGCTTTTGGCTGTTGTTGGATACTGTCAGTTTAATGGGAGAAATACTACTTTTAGCAATAGTACACCTAGAGACAGTTCATGAGAATGAAGTGAAGACAAAGCAGATAATAGCAGGGAAAAAAGTCACGTTTGTGTCAGGCTTAGAAACAAGTGAAGAAAGGCCCTATTAGTTTTAGTGGTTTGTGACAAAGTCTTCTGTTCCATGGACTTACCACTATTGATGCTGGAATGACCCCCTGCATGAAGGAACAAACCATAATTGGAGGTTAAACATGAGACCTTAAAGAAGCCCTTCTGGATCTACAGTATTTGAAGCTCTCTTTTTAAAGACTGCTACATTGGGAGTAATAAATTTCAAAGAGAATAGAGTGGAGTGGAGGATAAACTGAGTGAGAAATAGATGGAGACACACAAGCTTTCTTTCTTTTGTTCGAAGTATAATATAACTTTTCTCTGCAAAGATGCCCCTTTGGGTGTTGCCCTAGAAGCTTCTTTTAGAAAAGAAATAGTGATAAGGCCAGACTGGTTGACTCATGGTCAAATATTATCTTTCAAGTATGGTGACCCTATCCTCAAATCTAAAGGAATTTTAATCAGAAGGACATGTTTGCCATTGGTTTGCATATTTATAATTTAAAGATTTAAATTAGCTTTAAAAAATTATGGATTTGATTTTGTGAAAAATGAATTAGAAATCCTATTGTCGTGATGGCGAAACTATGGTACGCGTGCCACAGGTGGCACGCGGAGCCATATCTGAGGGCATGCGAAGTGTTGCCCTATGTCAGCTCCAGCGCACATGTGCATGCTGGCCAGCTGATTTTTGGCCTTCTGGAGGGTGGGGGGGGTCGTTTTCGCCTTCCCCAGGCTTCAGGAAAGCCTCCGGAGCCTGTGGATGGCGAAAAACGGACCCAATGGCCCAACCGGAAGTTCGGAAACGTTGGGTCCGTTTTTCACCATCCACAGGCTCCAGAGGCTTTCCTGAAGCCTGGGGAAGGTGAAAACGACCTCCCCCCACCCTCTGGAAGGCCGAAAATCAGTTGGAATCCATTTTTCGGGTTGTGCGTGCATGCGTGGGGTGAGGGCATTGCATTATGGGTGTGGGCACACGCACGCGTACAATTGCACCCGCGTGCTATCGCGCGCGCGCGCCTTTTTGGCACCCAAGCAAAAAAAGGTTCGCCATCACTGTCCTACTGTGTAGTAATGATGAACATACAGTATTATTGCTAAGGTTTATAAATTGTTATTGAAATTGAACATGAAGAATGAGTATGTAAAGCATTGTATGTATGTGGACAGAGAACTTTGCATACAATAGGTTTGAACAATGGGAAAACATGTGGATTAAAATTCATATTAAATTATAAGTTAAAAGAAAATTTTATGATGAGGTACTGTTGGTATCTAACACCAGAGAAATTGTCAAGAATGTATAAAGGTACCATCAAAATGAATGTTGAAAATGTAAATATAAAGAAGGAATTTATTACCATTTATGGTAGACATGTGACAAAGCAAAGAAATATTGGAGTAGGATTCACATCTTAATACGGAAGATTCTTAAAGTGAATATAAAGATAAAACCAGAGACCTTTTTTAAGGCTTAATAGATAAAGAACTTGAAAAAAAATATGGAACCTTGATGTTATATATGCTGACAGCAGCAACAATACTTTATGCACAAAAATGGAAGGATACTTTGATTTCCACTATGGACGAGTGGCTGCAAAAGTTGATGGAATTAGCAGAGATGGCTAAATTGACTGCTTTGATTAAAGAAAACACAATTAATTTGTTTCTACTTGGAAACCACCTTTGGACTTTGTGCTTGAGGTAGAACAAAAATGAAATTTGATTTTGGATTTTGCTGATTAGATGGGTTTGTTATTATATTTCCCCATTATCCCCATTATTCTTTATATTTCTGTATTTTATATTTTGATAAATAAAAACATTTGAACAAAGTATAATATAACTTAATTTATTTAATGTGGCTGCTCAGTATATCATTGACAGCACTCAAGGTAATCAGGAAGTCTTTTGCTACCTTTTTCTCACCTTCCTAATTAGTTTTAAAATGATCTATAGCAACATCATCCTCTGTATCTTCACACCTGCTATATTTTCAATTTATTTCATGTATCTGATAACAAAAGCCTTTGTTTCCATGAATCAATGCAAGGGCTTGAGATAACACAGTGCAGGAGATATAAGGGATAGACCTAGTAAGATCCAAATCTCCAATTAGCCATAAAGCTCATAGGATATTTCCTTTCCTCTCTTGAATCATGAAGTTTTGATGAAGATAAGATGAATTGTGTAAACCATTTCATTCTCTTGGAAAAAAGGAACTATCTAACTATAATGATAAATGAATAGATAATGCACCTTGATATTATTAGATAATTTTAGATTTGGAGTTAATAGTCATAAAGGGACTGAGCTAATATTTTTAGATGAGTGTTTTAAATTATGTTGGTTCATTCCTGGTACATTTAGTGGCCTCATTTTTTCTTCATTCTGCTAAGTAGAGCTCTTTGATTTTTAATATAAAATCTGGTTTCAACTTCTGTATGTTTGTGCGTGCGCACGCGCATGCACATATGTGCTTGTAAGTCAGTGTTGACTCGTGATGACTGCCTGGATTAGTCCCTGCAATCTCCTGGCAAGTTTTTTCACAAGTGATTTGTCATTACCTGCTTCCTAGGGTTGAGAGAGTGTGACTGATCATTTAGTTGGCTTTATGCCTAAGGTTGGACTAGAACTCATGTTCTCCTGGGTTCTGACCTGAGGAGGCCTTAACCTGAGGCTTTAACCATTACTCCAAACTAGCTTTCTGTTTTGACCTTACTTTACATTGAATTTACTGTTTTTACATTGACTTGCATGCTTCACACTTGTCATGTCTTATTCATCAACAGCTTACAATTCAAAAGGTTTGCCATCAATCAGTCCAGTTACAAAGAAATACTTAACTTTTTAGCTCTTAAGATATTTGACAGTGGAATGAATGTATGCAACTCCTCCTCCTTATGTTGCCATGGAAGGAAAAGCTTGGTTTATCACTTATGAATTCCATTGTATTGCATTTGTTTAGAGAGTCTCTACACTTTTGCTCAGATATTCTGTTCTATATGGCAGCTTCTGAGTAGTTACAAAGAGACTATTTTTGGTGATGGCACTCTAGTTATGCAAAGACATTTCAGAAAAGTTCATCTTTTTGAATGTGAACATTGTACAATTTTATTCACCTAGCTTCTTACTGTTTTGATTTCTGAGCTGCTAACTGCTTAGTCATCTGTTGAAGGAAACTTAGTGATGCCTTATATTATTTGTAATTTTCAGTTATGAATTTTCACATTTGTAACACTGTATTTGTTGTATGCTACAGTTGATGTATTTGATTACTTTTAATTGTAAACTGCCTCAGGTGTTACCAGAGTAGCGGTCTTATAAGTCTACTACATTATGATGAGATGCCATCTTGTTATGGTGGCAGGACATAAGTATTCAATAAAGCTAAGGGTTATGCTGGTAGGAGACAAGCTTTAAATGAGACAATTGAACTAAGGACATCATGATTGCCATTATTATCAACATCATTACAGACATAAAAAATCATCTACCTAATTATGGTACATATTCAATGAGTTTACATTCCTGATTTACAAATATCTCAAACCTCACGTTTGCATGCTTTAGTGGAGACTGCTCCTGTTCAAAACTTTCAAAATTACTAAATTTTGATATAGGAAAGCCTTTTGGCATACTGGTTAAGGTACCAGTCTAGAAACTGGGAGACCATGAGTTCTAGCCTTGCGTTAAGTACAAAGCCAGCTGGGTGACCATGGGTCAGTCATATCTTCCCAGCCCTAGCAAGGAGGCACTTCTGAAAATACTTGTCAGGAAAACTTCAGGGATTGGTCCAGTCAGTCGCCAGGAATCAATACCTGTGCCTTGAGGCACAAAAAAACAAAACAAAACAAAACAAAAAAAACAGCAGAAGAAGACTCTAACTGGAAATGAGAAAGAGGTGGGAAATCTAAGTTACACCCATAGATGTTGAAACAAGCCACAATAATATCATTGTTCATATCATTTGTGTCATGATATCACGGTGCTGGGGGCATTACTTGCCTCTCCCTAAAAATGCCCATTGGACTTTTAATGATGAGTATCCATGATGAATCTATTCCATCAAAAACTGCTGTACCTCAGATAAGAAAATTCTGCATGCAATACTTTAATTGTGTACATTAGCTCAATTCACACATGTAAATCAAAGCTAAGTAAAACTGCTATCAACTGACCAATTCTCAGGCCTGTGATGGAAGAAATGATTGAATGTTCCATAATTATATTTTTTTCTTCTATGGCACTACAAACATGTTCCTACAATTGTGATAAGATTTTGCCATGTACCAGCAGTACTTTTATTAAGAGTTAGGTAACACATGCATTGCAGATTATTACCTTTCTAATATACATAGCATGTTCATATACACATTCACACTTTCTTTGGTCTTTTTAAAACTCTTCCCGCTTTTCTATTAGAAAAAGGGGCTTTTCCAAATGGTCCAATAATCACAAGTTTAGGATCTTTTGTGCTGCACCTGTCCAAGCGTTACATCAAGGGACAAGAAGGCAGAAATTCCCTGCTGGGATTCTGTCTCCTCTACTGCATTTCTTTGAAAGTCACACAGGCAGATGATATATAGGCTGATGCCCACCACATTGCTGAAAATACGCTTGGCTTTACTGCATGTTAGGAAGGAAGAGGCTTTAATTTTTTTGTCAACATTTAGTGACAAAGTTTTAAAACATAAAAAAAAAATATTTTTTAATCGCTGTTTAACTTTTCTTAAGTTTTAACTTTAAAAAACCCCGACTAAAGCTTTATTCAGCTCTTGGACAAAAGAAGAAAAAAAGCAGGATTCCGAAGATCAGCTTTCCATCTGGCTGCACAAAAAGACACTTGGACTTGAACTGCGAATTTGCCTTTTGAGGGATTAAATTCCAATTTACATAATTCATCCCCCCCCTTTCTGGCGAGAGAAGGGCATACAAAAAGAGAAAGTATGGAGGCAGGGAAGAAAAGGACAACTGGGGAAAAATATACTATTACATTTGGAATTTGGAATGAACTGAGCATGGACACTATATTATAATCCTAAACATATATGGCATAAGAGACACCACCAGTAATCTGCCATTTAAAAAAATGATCTGTACCCATTATTCAGATAGAAAGTATTGTTTTCCCCCTTGTGCATAAATTTCTTCTATACTATTTGACACTATTAATGTGATTTGTACACTGCCTTAAATGTGTGGAGTGAGGTGTATTTATAAATTGATTTAAATATATAGATATTACTAGGCCAACTATAGTTCAAGGGCCATTTTCATTGTGTTTGACAACC
This sequence comes from Thermophis baileyi, assembly GCA_003457575.1. Taxonomy (NCBI): domain Eukaryota; kingdom Metazoa; phylum Chordata; class Lepidosauria; order Squamata; family Dipsadidae; genus Thermophis; species Thermophis baileyi. Next base: position 995,897 of record QLTV01001726.1, read on the forward strand.
AAGCAAGTGTGTATTTGATTTCACCTGGACATTTATTTATTTATTAGATTTGGATCCTGCCTTTATTACTTGATTAATAACTCAAAATAATCTAACTTTGATGACACTAGGAGTATAGAGTCGTAGTTCAGTGTTGCACTCCTGTTCTTAGTATCTTAGGTGAAAACAAGAGTAGCAATATTCTCCCTGGGCCAAAATATCTTGAAGTCCCTGGATCTGGCAACTCTAAATTTAAGCCTTATCTTCAGAATAAATTAGTTTGGGGTCTTTTATTGACAACTGCCATTAAGGGCACTGTTGCTACTAACATCATGTTTGTGGGGCTCCCGGGGTATAGCTGTGACTTCTGTAGCTATCTATCCCAGGTGGACAGGAGGTTGCGGAGGAAACAATGACAGATACTAACTGAATCATTTCAAAGGATTAGGAGTGGGTAAAAGAGAAGAAGGAAGCTGAATTCTATGTTGCTATCTATTTGTGATGAAAGCGCAATGTGGATAATAATTTAACATATTGTGTAATTTTAAGTCTTCATATACGTTTCAAGAACGACAGCAGAATAGGGGAAAAAACTCCCAACTGATTTCTAGAATTGATACCGCAGAACACAGAGTAGTGTCATCTTGGGTCAAGAGAAGTGCCATATTTCACTAAACATCCGTGTATGCTGTAACTAATTTCCCTGTAGTGGCCAGAAGAAAATTTCCAAAATTTTTAGTTTATTGGGATCTTTCTTCAATCAACTTAAAGTTACAAACATATTATTTGGTATTGTTGTGGCTTGCCCCCGTCCCATGCAGCTGCTCATGGATCCGGACGAACAGGAACAGACCATAGGGTGGCAAGAGCGGTCTGTAGCTCCGGCACTGGAGTCCGAGACTGAAGAGGAAGCAGGGCCAGAGGACGATGCTCAATCAGGGCCTTCTGCACCTCCTCAGCAGGAGTTCAGTGACTCCAGTGAAGAGGAGGAGCCTCTGATTGATGCCAGAGCACGCAGGGCAGCTAGCCGGCAAGAGTGGCTGTGTAGAAGGAGGTCTCCTTGAAGGTAAACTTGCAGGCAGAGGGGCCACATCCTAAGACTATATAAGGTTGGATCACACCGCACACTCCTGCTGGAGACAATTTGTTTGTATTCATATTGGCTGCATTTTGAACTTCGTTCCTATCAGTTGGCTTGACTCCAGTCCGGGCTCTTGGCCAACTCCAGCTAGTAATTGTATTTGATGGACTTAATGACCTGCTTGTGTCTTTCATATTTGGAATCCCGGCCAAAGTGTTCTGTGCTTGAAAACAAACACTTTGGCAAAGAATTAGTATTCACTTTAATACTAAGCAGTTATTAGTATTAAAGCCTTTTTTGTTTTGAAAAAAGAACAGTGTGTGTGTGTGTGTCACTTTCTGGGGGTTTGCCGCGCTGGGTCACAACAGGTATAGTGTAAAAGTGTAAAGTGTAAAATTGTCCATATATCAATTTTCACTCATATAGAACCTCATATTTAGAATTTCATACTCAATTATTCACTCATAACAATATAGACTAGATTTCATCTGTGAAATAATTCTGTCTAGTAAGTCAAATCTCTAATCTAGAATCTGGCATGAACACATTAAATCTATTCCTGATAAAGTCAACAGTAGTTTGCTAAGGCCATTCTGGTTGTTTTCCCCATTAAAGGAATCACATACCTGCCAACATATCTTTACATGCATATAATAATATAAAGCTCTTACAGTAGATGTAACTTAGTCTAGATTTCCAACAGTGCTATTCCGGGTATCTCCTATTTCAATTCAACAATTCACTCAGAAACTGGAATGATTCCACTGGAGTCAAAGGTCTCCATACATCAGCTAGTTTAGAAAGTCAATTTGGTGTATCAGTTAAGGTATCAGGCTAGAAACCAAGAGACATGAGTTCTAGTCTTGCCATAGGCAGAAAGCCAGCTGGATGATTTTGGGCCAGTCACTCTCTCCAGCCCTAGGAAGCAGGTATAAACCATTTCCAAATACCTTGCCAAGGAAAACGCATATCCAGGCAGTCGCCAGGAATCAACCCTGACTCAAAGGCATAAAAACAAAGCAAGCAAAGAAGCAACTCCCCACCACCACCTCCCATTTTAAGCTTTAATTTTTCAGTGATTCTCTGCTTTTTCTCTTCCTGGAAAACTAGTAGAATGTTCCTATGTCAATGCAGCTTCATGTCAAGCTCTGCAGACCAAAGAGTCATTAAGAGCTAGAGCTATGGTCTGACAATCGATGTTCAATATAGCTCTTCAGGTAGATCAGATTGACCTTGGTAACTTACACTGGAGGGATAATTCTTCACATCATCATTACCTATTTGGTATTCTCTATCCAATATATTGTAGAACTTTCTTTGCCACACTTTAATGCAGAGGTCTTCAAACTTGGCAACTTTAAGACTTGTGGACTTCAACTCCCAGAATTCTCCAGCCAGCTATGCTATGCTGGCTGGAGTATTCTGGCAACTGAAGTCCACAAGTCTTAAAATTGCCAAGTTTGGGGACCCGTGCTTTAATGTCTTGCTGTCCATGATATTGGAGGGAAGGTATAATGGCAACTCTTTTCAGAATGAACTTGCCTTTGAGATTTTGAGGAATCTGAAATTGTAACCCATATGTTTTTCAATGTCCTTTTTAAGGTAGCTCATGTCCATACACTCAAAATTCCAGTTCTTGTTAGAAGTTTCACCTGCTCCAAGAATGATTTTATATGATTGGAACTTAAACATTTTTAGAAGTGTGGCAAAATTTATTAAACTGTCATTGCTTTATCCTAGAAAATACTGTTTTTACTTCAGGACTTTAAAATAGTTATAGTTATAATTAGTTTTATTTCTATGCCGCCCAACTCCCGGAGGACTTTGGGCGGCTTACAACAATAAAAACATTATAAAAATATAAAAACTATTAACAAGAAACATATTAAAAAACATTCAACAACAAATAAAAACCCATACACACCGTTTCGTGGCCGGATCTCACCAAATTACAGAGGCGAGATCAACGGCCCCAAGCCTGCCGGAACAGCCAGGTCTTCACGTCTTTCCGGAAGGCCAGCAGGGTGGGGGTGGTCCGGATCTCAGGAGGTAACTGGTTCCAGAGGGCAGGGGCAGCCACAGAGAAGGCCCTCCCCCGTGGGCCTGCCAGCTGGCACTGTTTAGCTGATGGGACCTGGAGGAGCCCAACCCTGTGGGATCTTACCACATAGCTGGGAGCTATGTGGCAGTAGGTGGTCTCAAAGATAACCTGGTCCTGAGCCATATAGGGCTTTAAAGGTAATAACCAACACCTTGAATTGTGCCCGGAGACCAATAGGCAGCCAGTGCAGCTCGCGGAGCATAGGTGTAATATGGGTGTACCTAGGTGCACCCACGACAGCTCGCGCAGCCGCATTCTGAACCAATTGTAGTCTCCGAACACTCTTCAAGGGTAGCCCCATGTAGAGCGCGTTGCAATAATCTAAACGTGAGGTGACAACGGCATGGGTGACTGTGAAGAGATCCTCTTGATCCAAG
>QLTV01001726.1:1000576-1014335 GCA_003457575.1 Thermophis baileyi
CTCTCCCAGCTCCTTCTGGAACCCTTCCGGGTCCATTAGGCACCTGGGGCGGAACCATTTAATCAGTTCCGCCTCCCTGCGATGGGGGAGTAGTGCCCTAAAGTCTAACCATGATCTGACCATGACAAGGGAGAGACATCTATACCCCTTAATTCCAGATCATGTCTCCACTGCCCCGAAAGAAACACCAGGTCAAGTGTGTGTCCCCCCATATGAGTCGAACCCTGAACTACTTGGGTCAGGTCCATGGTTGTTATGGAAGCCATGAAGTCCTGAGCCGAATCCGAGGATTCGCCGAGTGATGGCAAGTTGAAGTCCCCCAGTACCATAAGCCTGGGAAACTCCACCGCCAACCCAGCTACTGCCTGTAACAGCACAGGCAGGGCCGTCGTAATGCAGCTGGGAGGCAGGTAGGTCAACAACAAGCCCAACTGAACCCCTGAGTCCAACTTCAAGAGGAGAGACTCACACCCAACAATCTCCGGGGCAGGGATCCTGCGAGGACAGAGACTCTTATGGACAATAACTGCCACTCCTCCCCCCCTTCCCTGGAATCGTGGCTGATGCAGTACCTGAAACCCTTCTGGGCACATCTCTGAGAGGGGAACACCCCCCTCCTGGCCCAGCCAGGTCTCAGTTATGCATGCCAGGTCAGCCCTCTCCTCCAGGATTAAATCCCGAACGAGGGGGGCCTTGTTAACAACACACCTGGCATTAAGCAGAAGCAGCCTGAGGCCAGGGCCCTGAAAACCCAAGTCACCAGACGGGTCAGAACAGGAAATAGCTTTGATACAGCCGGTGAACCAGAACCAGAGGGGCCGGAACAAGGAATCGCTTTGAGACAGCGGGTCCTAGTTCCCCGAGAGCGGCCTACCCCTCGGCTCCCGCCATATCTACCTCTCCCAGTCATAACCGTAATACTCCGGCTCTCCAATACCCCAGAGATCCCCCCCCCCACCTCAATAGCCCCCCTCCTCCCTGGCAGGCAAGGCACCACATCCATACCAAGCCGAGGTTCACATCCTAGCCCCCATCTGCTTCTGTTTGCACACTCAGCAGAGGGGAGTCCATTCCATGCCCCCGGCTCCCTCATTCCTCCCCCATTCAACCATTCCACACTCACCCCTTCCATCCTATCAACCCCAACACCCCAACGCCCTCACCCACACACACATACACACACCCCCAAGACAAAATCGATCCTATCAAATAAAATTAAAGTTAAAAGTTATTGTCCACAGATACAAACAGTGTGGGCCCTGGTAGGCCAAGGAGGGAAGATGAACTTATCAACAGGGCACTCCCCAGCGAGCTACGGCCACCTCCAATAGAAAGGGGTTTCATTATTCGTAGCCCCTCCTGTGGGGGTCTCTGCCATCATCGCTTCTCAGCTGGTGAGAGAGGTTGAGTTTCATAAGAGAGTTTGAGTTTATTCTCTCTCTCCCCGGAATAGTTCGGTTTCTTCAACCCTCTCCTGTGTTCCATATGGCCAGTAGAAGCAGTAGTAGTAGTAGTAGTTGTTGTTACCAGACTTCCAGGCTCCCTTCCAGGCAGCTCTCGGACTCCCTCAGCATCTAATGCTGGTTTAATGCTGGTTCCAAGTTGGGAGGCATGAGGAGGAGCCGAGCCGAGCTGGGCGCGCCCAGATGAAGCAGCGGCCCAATCAGAGTTTAAAAATTGTGTTTTGGGTTGTTTTATGCATTTTTATTACATGTGGTTAATTACAGATTGTAATAGTTATGCTGACAGCCTTAGTGGCCTTTAAAGGTTGGATTACAATCCCTACAGTCCTATGGAAATCAGTTACTCAGGAAAGTACTAATTACATCATAAGTCCAAAACTTTCAGAGATGCCCAGTTCCATATTCTTCCACATTAGAGAGGGAAGAATGAACATCTCCAGAATTTCAGTTCATTTTAATTTTTTATTTTTTTAATTTAAAGTGTAATACATTTGTGGGCCTTATGCTGTTAGTCTTTTTGTTCATTTTTGTTTTAATTAACACCTTAAATGTTCATATGGCATGGTCAACCAATACAGCATGCTAAATTCTTACATCTCCACAAAGGAAAAATTAAACCATTCTTCAAAAGGAAGAAAGTGGAGTCAAAAGTTTTTATTTCTTTTCTGATCAAAATTGGAATTCAATCACATACAATATAAGATAGAGTTACCAGGTTGCAACAACCTAGATGACCACCAGACATCAGTAAGCAGATTCAGAAAATTTTAATAGATCTAATGTTAAGTAAAAACAAATACTACATTTAGGACAGATGAGCCTGAACATCCATTCTTGTCATCTTTAAGCATCTGTTTTAAAAGAGCAAATGTGTGTTTAATTCAGTTTAACTACACTGAAATGGTGATGCTTGACTTAACTCACTATGTTAATTGCTAAAATATTTAGTTTGTTACCAAATGATCAAGCAATAAATCAATTCAATGTTAAGTCTCTTACAGATCTGAAGAAAAGTCTCATTTTAAAGATGTTGAAGAAGAGGAAGACTTTGTGGTCTACTCATGTATGAGATAGCAATCAACAGTCTATCCTTTCAACACGTTGCAGAAATCTGGGTAACAATTATGCTGAGAGCCTCTAAATGTCTTTCACTGAGTTCCATGAAGTCTCAAATACAAATCTGAACATGTGGAGACCTGTTGGGCTATAAATATTATTCAAGCTGTGGTGCTGGAAAACATGAGATATGTACATGGAAAAGGATATGAGATGGAAAAAAATCTGGATGTTTAATCCTTCCCTCCTTACCCATCAATCTTAATGGCTCATTAAATAGTCTTATGAATATAAAACAGTACTAATAATAATTTGGTGTATGTTTGAAAACATGGATTCATAAACAATAAATCAGATCAGCAATGTCCTTAAAAATAGATAATACACTACAAATAGCAATGGCTTCCTGTTCTACAAACTTCTAATGCTTTTCAAGAGGAAACTGGCATGGTGTATTGCAAACCGTCATATTTATAAGAATGTCTCTGACCCTACATATGACATTGACAGTGAATGCTTTGTTTAGAAGTATGTTCACCTGTTAGGAGGACATATGTGAGATGAACATGATAGAAAATGGGATGGTGGTGGAGGTGGGCAGAGGCAGAGCCATTTTGGAAACACATTGTGTTTGGGAAAGTTGAAATTTTATGACTGGTCACGCAAGTCACAGAAATCCTTTTGTAACTAACCTAGTTCCAGAAATTGATTGATGATTATAGTATAAGCTCCATAAGGTATCATGAACGCCATGCTACAACTTTTCTCAAAAATCCAACAATGCTCATGGAGGAACAGGCTATCAATATTTAGATGCCTTGATAGTTGATTATTTTTACTACCCCTAGAATCACAGGCAATACACTTTAAATACCAACTGCTGGGGAGTTGTAGAAAAGAGCTATTGTTCTCCTGTTCATGCTTGTGAGATTCCTGTATGCATCTGACTAGCTATTGTATGACACAGAATACTGGACTAAATGAAATTTTGGCCTGGGCTAGCAGGGGCCGCCTTATATTTTTAGTGTTATTCCATTCTAGTTTAGTATTGTCCGTTAACTGTGATTAGCTGTTTGGGATTTAATTAGTATCCTGATGAATCTGGATCACTTCTGTGACATTCAAACTTTTCTATATCTTCTCAGAAAGACATTAAATTTGACGACTTCCTAACACCTTTTGTATATTTTCTTAAGAATGGAAAGTAAATGAGTGCAAAAGATTGCTTTGAAAGCCTTTAACTCTGATTCATTTACAGAACATCTTTTTTCAAAAGATATTCAATTATGGGTCTTACTGTTGAAAAGAACACCAAAGTATTTCATTTTGACCAAATGATAGATTATTAGGCAGATTACACATAACTATTTAGTATGTAAATAAATAAAAAAGACATGTAACCTAAGGTAAGGATAAAACTGCTCCAAATTAAGCTTGAATCCAGGTGATTATATAGACATAATCATGCAATTTATTTGAAACCAGTACAGAACAATATTTGTGTTACCTTCTTCAATAATGTTTTTTCAACTTTCCAGTCTTGAATATAGCCCTGGTTTTCCCTGATGATCTTCATCCCAAAACTAACCATGAGCCACAATGATTACTAGATTTCCAAATACGGAGTCAGCTGATTAATCAGCAATGTTCACATGGTGTGTGGTGTGTGTGTGTGTGTGTGTGTGTGTGTGTCAAAATTGGTAAGATGGTAGAGAAAGCATCACAATGCAAGCTCCAAACTTTTGGCAGACATACAAAAGGGGTGGATGATGGGGCCTGCATTCTTATGCTCTGGCTACTTCTTCACAATCATTTGCTCCAGATCCCATTACCTTTCATCCTCCCTGCCCATTCACTTGCAGCCTCGTTTGCCTTCTTCTGGGGCTTCATAACCTCTGTGCCCAGCCTGGCACTAGACCCTGCATTGCCTCGTACCCTAGAGTCTTACTTTTACATCAAACTCAAAAGTTACTTAAAATATGAGTCATTGATTACAATTTTATTTGGTGAATCATGTTTATCCAACCTGCATGTGACTAATAGTCTGCCTTGCTATTTGTTTACATGTGGTTAGTTTGTATGTGTGTGGATAAGTAAAAGCAAGAGAGGAAATAACATTCTAGTTATGCTTTTTTCCTTCTACAAAAAAAAAAAAAGATGTGTGGGATGAGATGGGATAGGGTGGGGTGGGGTGATAAAACTGTACAAGCCAGTGACTGAACCAGGGCATGCATTTTTTTCTGAGGCAAAGAAAAACCAGCCTTGCTTTTCAGCTCCTTTTCATTTCTTAGAATCTATGCAACCTCTAAAAGTTTTCACTGACAAATTGAAACAGGAAAAGATTGATGGTTTGAAGGTGGGATAGTAGAGTATATTTGCATCTCTCTTTGTGCATACACAACACTCAGAGAGATTCATCCTAAAGCCTCAGAAAGAACATTTTGCCTACTTGTGTGGTTTTGCAGAATGGGGGATGGGGAAATAAAGAGCGGATGTGGCAAAGTGATCAGGTGGTTATGAGCTGCTTATTGAAGACTGATTAATGGAACATCAGCAAAGAGCTTTTTTATATTTCACTAACAAAAATGCCTATTAACATAATGTTGCAGGAAGGTCTGGGAAAAGCATAGTTCTGAATATGCTTTGCATGAAAAGATCTCAGTTAACATTTGTTCAGATGTTCAGTCAACATTTTCAGGGCAGACTGAGAAGAAAGCCTATTCAAATCTCAGAAGAAGGCAGATAGGAATACAAATCAAATAGGCAAGAAAATGGTAAGAGAACATATATCATCTAGAGTGGATATCATCTAGAGTCCATATTGCCAGGATCAGATGGATTACATCCCAGGGTTCTGAAAGAGCTGCCAGACGTGTTTAACTTCTGGAGTACCTGGAAACTACAGGAGGGAAAAGAGCTGATGTAATTCAAATCTTCAGGAAAAAAATGGATCCAGGAAACTATAGACCAATCAATCAGACATCAATACTTGGCAAAATCCTGGAAAAGATAATCAAGCAGAATAATCGAGCAGAATAATCTAGCAGGATAATCAAGCAAGATTTGCGAGCACCTAGAAAGAAGCAAAGCTATTTCCAGAAGCTCACAAGGGTTTGTTAAAAGCAGATCATGTCAGACAATTTTTATTGCCTTCTTTGACAAAGGGACTAAATTAATGATCAGGGAAATACTGTGGACAAAATTTCCTTAGACTTCTGTAAAGCATTTGACAAAGTAGATCAAAGCCTACTTTTTGGTATGATAGAAAAATTGGGATATCATTACCAGATGGATTTGCAACTAGCTGACCAACTGCACTCAATGGAACTACATCTTAAATGGAGGGAAGTATGCAGTGGGGTATCTCAAGGTTTGTTTTAGCCCAGTATTCTTCAATACCTTCATGAATGGATTAGATGAAGGGATAGAAGGGGAAGACATCAAATTTTCAGTTCACTGCAAAGCTGGGGGGAGGGGGGGAGAAACAGCCAACTTCAGAAGATAGGGTTAAGATGCAAAAGAATCCAGACACTGGGCCTTATCCAACTTAATGTAATTCAGTGGTGAGAAAAATAAGATCTTACACTTAGTCAAGAATAACCAAATGCACAGGTATAGAATAGGTGGTACCTGGCTCAACAGTAGTTGACTGTGAGAGGGAGATAATTACTTAAATATGAGCCAGCAATGTGCTGCAGCCACCAATGCAATCCTAGGCTGCATCAACAAGCAATAGTATTGTTTTATACAGCACTGATATGACCACACTTGGAATACTGTGTTCAGTTCTGGTCACCACAATATAAAAAAAGATGTTGATACCTAGAAAGAGTGCAGAGAAGAGCAACAAAGGTGATAAGTAGTCTGGAGGCTAAACCATATAATGAATAGTTGAGGAAACTAGATGTGTCTAGTTTAACGAAGAGAAAGACTAGGGGTGACATAATAACAGTCTTCCTATATTTGACGGGCTATTACAGAGACCTCCAAAGGCCCTGAGGGGGGGAAGATTACTCGAGTACTTGGAGTACCCATTACTCAAGGAGAAGATTATTAAAAAGAGATCCAACCTAGAAATAAAGAGAAATTTCCTGACAATGAGAACAATTCATCAATTGAACAGTTTGCCTCCAGAAGTTTTTCACTGGAGGTTTTTAAGAAGAGATTGGATAATCATTTGTCTGGAATGGTGTAGGGTCCTTGCTCAAGTAGGGAGTTGGACTAGAAGACCTCCAAGGCCCTTTCCATCCCTGTTATTCTATATTCTATGTTCTAAGAGCAAATCATGTGGATGTAATGGATGATTTGGTAAAAACTGCAGGCACCTTTTCTATTGCAGCATGGATCACAGCATGTCAGCAAGACTTTTGTCAATGCCTGTTTGGTGTTTCCTGTTGAAAGCCACTTCCTCAGAGGAAGGCATGGAATCCAGATTATTATTATTTTTTATTTCTTTAATTTATGTAGCTACTCAACAAAACAACACTTGGCAACTACAACAGGTAAAAACAATAGAAAGCATAACATAAAATACAATCTTACATATAGCTGCAGAAAGATCCAACTAGACTAAACCAAGTAGCATATCATAGGCTCCCACTAATAGTCTTTCCTCTAAGCAGAGGTGGGTTCCTCCTGGTTCGGACCGGTTCGCCCGAACTGGTAGTGACCCTCTGGTGACATCACGGTGATGTCACAGATCTGGTTCGGTCGGTGCCGGTCCGTGGGCGCCGCCATCTCTCTTTTTTTTGGATTTTTTTTTTGAAAAAAAATATTTTTTTGAATTTTTTTTAAAAAAATTTTCTTCTGCGCATGCACAGAAGCTGAGTTTCCAGCACTGTGCATGCATCACCATCTTGTTTTTGGCTTTTTTTTTAAATTTTTAAAAAAATTTCGGCACTGAGGCATGGTCACGCGGCACGGGAGGAAGCGAACCGGCAGCGAGTTAAGTTAGAACCCACCCCTGCCTCTAAGGCAGAGGTCTTCAAACTTGGCAACTTTAAGACTTGTAGACTTCAACTCCCAGAATTCTCCAGCCAGAGCTGGCTGGAGAATTCTGGGAGTTGAAGTCCACAAATCTTAAAGTTGCCAAGTTTGGGGACTCCTGCTCTAAGGCCAGGAACACAACCATGTATTAAGTTATTAATTAACAAGCAAAGAAATACCATTGTTCGAGAGAAGTATTTAACAACTGTGATGTCTATTTTGTTGTTTAGATTTGTTGATCATTGGGAAACATTTTTATATAAGAACAACGGTCTTAGAATTCTTAAATGCTAAAAGATTTATTATGTCTTAAAGTTTCTGGGCTGGAATCCATTTAATCTGAGGAGGTGGACTGCAGTTCATGCAAGCTAATGCTAATGGATTTGTCTTTAAGATGCCAACATATTTTCTTACTTTTTGCTGCAACAGGATTATGCAGCTATTATTCTGGAAACTCTTTTTTGGGGGGTTGGGGGTTGGGGGGGGGGGGGGGGGGGGGGCGCGGGGAGAGAAGAAAATAGTCTCATCTTGAATGGTGCAGCAATTGTGGTTGATGCTCTTGACTCTTTGTGACCTGATGGATATCATTTTGTCAGGATTATCTGTCTATAGCTGGTCCTCTGAATTCTTTTTTAAAATATTTTTTTATTAAAGGTTTTAATTATAGTAGTAAAAGGAAATACAAATTAAACTCAGAAAAAGAAATAAAAAGTGCAAAGAAAAAGAGAAAGAAAAAACCGTAAAGAATTGACTTCTAATCTGCATCACAGCAAGTAAAAACAAATTTAATATAATAATTTAATAATTCCTCATCCCCTATAAGGTTACAAACAAATCTCTTCTTTCCACAACCCATCCCTTATTTATATGTAAATCCATAAATAATCAACTTTTCAGTCCTGATATCAGTAAAAAGTCTATAAGGCGTTACCAGAGCTTTAGAAAAAGATGTTTCATTTTATCCTTGATCAAATAAACCAACTTTATATTTCTTCCTCTTTTTCAAGTCCCGATTCATTCACATATTATTGTAAGATTTGGTTTCTCTTCAATTTATCTTTTCTTCTTTTTTATTGCAGAAGCTTCTTTGAAGTTTTAGAAACCTCTTTTTTTTTTTACATCCAATAAAAAGTCATTATCCAGGTCATTGTCTTGGTTTCCCATTTGTATTTCCACTTAAAAAATCCTTATCAGCTTCTTTTGGCTTGTTATTTGTATTTCCACTTTGACTGCCTTCTCTATCTTCTAATCCATACTTTTTTATTATCTATTTATTATTTCCAGTTCAAGAATTTTTGTAAGAGATTTAACATCTTTAGGACATAGTCTATCCAAATATCAGCCATCATTGCTGATATTTTTGGCATTATAGCTACTAATGTCTGGCCTCATTCTTTGAAAATCTCTTGAAGCATTTCTAATATGATAGCATTTTGGTCATTTTGTAAATCTCCACATTAACCACAAATCAAACTTCTTTTTCCTTTCCCTTTTTCTGCCTACAATATTTAATCCCTTGAACGACCAATTTCTGAAATCATAAAATCTCAACCTCTGTAATAACTTAAGATGGAGAAAACATTTTGATTCCCACAAAATGGTGTTTATTTGTTTCCAAAATAATATAGTAAAAAGTCTCAGTATTCCAAAATTGTCTTGAACTTTAATTCAAGGCAAGGAAATTGATAACTAAGGATGTCTCTGGATAACACTGATTGCACTGTTACCCTATAAAATCCACACAATTCATGCCATTCTCATTTTATAAACCTCAGTATGTTGAAGAAATGTCAAAAAAACCACAGCATCTCTGACTGATGGTGCTAGCAGCCCTACAATGAATACTCCAAATCTAGATCCATACAACCTCCAGGTTTCAGAAGCAGCATCTTCTCAAATATCAGTTACCTGGATGTAATTGTTGGTGATATCTTTTCTTACATCTATATCTTGCCCATCAGCTTTCCAGGGCATTTGTTTGACCAATGAATTAGATTTTGGGTTGCAGTGAACAGATAGCCTGCTTCGGTGCTTTATACAAAGGACAAGACAAGGACTTTCCATCTCCACATTCCATATTTTGTCAATTGGATTTTATATACAGCAGTGGCTACATTGGCAATGTCCAGTGGTCAAGTTAAGGAGTCTAGGACAACCATGAGTTAGCTATAAGAGAGGCTATAGTTAGCTATAGGGAGCCGAGGTGGCGCAGTGGTTAGAGTGCAGAACTGCAGGCTACTTCAGCTGACTCCTAGCTGCAGTTCGGCAGTTCAATTCTCATCGGCTCAAGGTTGACTCAGCCTTCCATCCTTCCGAGGTGGGTAAAAATGAGGACCCAGATTGTTGGGGGCAATATGCTGACTCTGTGAACCGCTTAGAGAGGGCTGTAAAGCACTGTAAAGCGGTATATAAGTCTAAGTGCTATTGCTATTGCTATAACTATATCTTACAAAGTCAATTTATTTTCAAGTAGTCCTCAACTTATGACCATAATTGAGCCCAAAATTTATACTGCTAAGTGAGATAGTTATTAAGTAAGTTTTGCCCCATTTTACAATCTTTCTTGCCACAGTTGCTAAGTGAATCATGAAAGTTGTTAAGTTAGTTAACATGGTTGTTAAGTGAATCTGGCTTCCCCATTGACTTTGCTTGTTACAAGGTCACATGACCTCAGGACACTGCAACTTTAATAAAAAAATGAGTCAGTTGCCAAGTGTCTGAATTTTGATCACATGACTGTAGGGATGCCGCAATGGTCGTAAGTGTGAAAAACGGTCATAAGTCACTTTTTTTCAGTGCTGTTGCAATTTCAAACAGCCACTAAACCGAACTGTTGTAAGTCCACCTGTATTTAACCAGAACTTAGAAATTAAGATGTTGCTGAACTTCCATTCTCGTCTACTAAAAGCTGCTGGCAGGCTTAATTCAATAGTTTCTGGAGAGTTACAAGTTCCTTACCCCTAAGTATATAAACCATTTACAGGGTGGCCTACCTGATGTTCCCCAAATGTATTGAACTTCACGTCTTATAATTCCTAGATTAACCATAGTGGCTGAAATTATAGATGGTTGAGCAGGATGCTCATGTCAAATAAAAAAACAAATGTAGCAAAAAGTATATGCATTTATAATGTAACTATAAAACTGAAAATTCACAAGCTAAAACTGTAAAGCATGCAGTGGTAGGGCTGAACTACGTTTCTTATTCTCGGCCAAGACAACTCCATCATCAAGAAGCTATGGGGGGAAAAATAGAGCCATGACTCACCGAAATTCAACAGTCACATCATGCTTCTTCCAGCGGTATAGCAATGTGTGACTAATTTCTGACTAATCATTTTTTCTGTCTCCCAGGAGACGGTAAGTTTCCAGGGTTTGGTAGTTACTCAATTTGAATTGAACTGAGCAGCTGTAATAGGAGGGGAAAGTCCCATAAAAATGACTGGGTCAGATAAGGGAAGGTGGGTGGCAACCATTTTGATTCTTAGGAACTTTCAGAGCTTATATTTCGTGAGCGGTTATTTCAGTTTCAGCGGTGGTGGTTTAAATCCTTAACACTTAGCTTCTGCTCTGTTCACATTAAAAAAGATTTTAAAAAGTCAACGTGTTTTCTAAATGTTAAAGATACAAACAAAATCAACCAGTGAAAACATGTTTTTCAAACCCAGGTAGCTATGTCAAAAATGCCAAAACAAAAAGCAATCACTAATAACATCTTTTAAAAAAATCCAAACTGATAAAAAAAAACTTTAGGTGTCATCCACACTTGGATCTTATAAGACAATATATATGCCACTGAATCCCTTTGATTTAGAGGAAACTAACTTAATCATTATTTAATCCAATAAAAGTAAGAAGAAAAACATTGCTAATGTATCAGGATGGTTAAAACCTTCATTGAATCTAAACATGAATACAATCAATCATTTGTTTTGGCAGTTTTCCCTAGTCTGCTGCTCTCTACTATGTTGGCTGCTAAATGCTAGTTATTTAATTCCATTAACAGATATAGCTCAATAGAAGTTTAACTGGCTAATTTTCATATGCTAATTGGACATTTACAGAGAAGCATTTTTTTCCCTCCACAGACTACAAAAATGTTCCCTTTCAAGTAAATTCTAATATAGCCTTTGATGTGTGGAATGATGGGAACTGTATGGAAGCAGTTTGGTCTAGTGTTTAAAGCTTTGCTGGCTGAGAAACTCTGGGAGTTGGAATCCACAAGTCTAAAAGTTGCCAAGGTTGGAGACCCCTGGTTTAAAGGACTGGTCTAGAAACTAGGAGAATGTGAGTTCTAGTCTCGCCTTAGGCATGAAAGCTGACTGGGTGAATTTAGGCCAGTCACTCTCCCTCAGCCCAGCCTACCTAACAGAAAATAGAAGGAGGGAGGAGTATTATGTTTGTTTATCACCTTCAATTATTTATAAAAGTAATAAAGGTGGAGAAAGAAAGAAAGAAAGAAAGAAAGAAAGAAAGAAAGAAAGAAAGAAAGAAAGAAAGAAAGATGTGATTCAAAAGCTTCTATGCACCTGTGCTGTATTTTTCCTGTATTTTAATTGATTGGTGTTTTTTTTATATAGAAAAGAGAGCCAGAAAGGATGGAAATGTTTTGGGATAGTGTCCAGATCCTCGCAAAAAAAGACAGATGAAGTTTGCATGGTTTTTCTTCCTGTATCTGGCTTATTTTCAAAGGTTAGCTCTGGAAAAAAGACCTCAGTGGTATAACTTATCTTTCACACATGAAAGCAGTTGAAGGTTTCTAGTATAAAGGATCAAAGGCCAAGGATTTGACATTGCTGGCCATTTCTGGGCTGGATATGCTTTTTCATCTAGTTCTAACATCTAGTTCTTCACCTGTCCTGCTCAACCTATCCCTTCCATACTAGAAAATGGCTACTCGAATGACACTACTGCAAATAGAATTTCCAGGAGCATATCCAATACAATAGCTGCCTGACTCCATCCTACACTGGCTTTTCTTCTCCAAGAACTTTATATAGAGGGTCTGTTCTGAATAATGGATTTCACAATCCCAGACACACTGGTTATGTTGATTGGTTGAATGGACCATCAAATAATTGTCAACTCTTAGTTATTACATAGATTTTCTCCATCACATGTGGTTTGATATAAAAAAAAACACCTCCAGTCTTGTTCCATTAAAATTATGGGCATAAGCTGGGTTTCCAAATGGCAAGGGAAGGCATTCACTGTCTAATAGATTTATAGCCAATCATTCTTCCTGGAGCTTGAGGCATTATACATGGCACTCTCTTCTCCAGTTTCCCCCCCACAACACAATCCTAAAAGGGAATAGAAGAATCTGACTAATCCAAAGTTTGAAAGTGGATTTGAATCTTGGCCTTATTCAACTTCTTAACTACTCTACTACTACAGGCAGTCCTCAACTTACAACAGTTCATTTAGTGACCATTTGAAGTTACAAGGCACTGAAAAAAAGTGACCCATGATCATTTTTCACACTTACAACTCTTGCAACTTCCCCATGGTCACATGATCAAAAATTCAGATGCTTGGCAACTGACTCATATTTATGAGGGTTGCAGTGTTCCCAGTCATGTGATCAACTTTTCTGACTTTCTGACAAGCAAAGTCAGTGGGGAAGTCAGATTCACTTAACAACCGTGTTACTACCAGCAATGATTCACTTAACAACTGTGGCGAGAAAAGTAATAAAATGGGACAAAACTCATCTAATAACTGTCTTGTTAGCAACAGAAATTTTGGGCTCAATTGTAGTCATAAGACTACCTGTATATCCATGACTCCAAAAATATTGAACTACATATCCAACTTTATTCAATCTTTATACAGTCAAAGTGTTATGTTCTAACTGTTTAAACTATGTTGCATGGTTCCAACCAGGTCCAGCGTTTGAGCGGGAAAAAGCTCAAACGCTATTGGCTGGTCTGTCTGACAGCTCCCTATAAAAGGGCAAGCTGTCAGACTGCTCTTTGCTGGTTACTGATACAAGAGCTGAAATAAAGAGCTGCTTTGGAAGTCTGTCTCCTGTCATCTCTACCCACTATCTAACAGTGGCGACGAGGGCTTGGGCCAGGAGAACTGTGACTAGCTTCTTCGGCACTTTCAACCAGCCAGGCAGACATCTTCCTGCCTCCTTCTGCCGCTATGTCCACCTTCCACCCGCCGGCGCCTTTCGACCCGACCAGGGAGAAATGGGACTCCTACATACGGCGATTCGACTGCTTCCTGGAAGCAAAGAAGCAAACGAT
>QLTV01001726.1:1017094-1058400 GCA_003457575.1 Thermophis baileyi
AAAGGGAATCTGAGTCCTTTCTATTTTTTTATTTTTTCTTAAGCAACTGCCCGGCTAAATTCTCATGACAGTTCCTACAAACGGTGTCTGAAATGTTGTGACTGACATTTCTGTCTGCAGTCTTGATGCTTGACCTTTGTCTTCCATGCTGCTGAATTGTTCTCAAGGTCAAATTCAAAAATTTCATGCATCAGCATGGCAGATGATGTAAACTCCTGTGCACCTGACATCTCACGCATGCACAGCTTAGCCATGGCAAGGATGAGTCAGTGCCAAATATAGAAACAAATAAGAGCTGTCCATAAGCAAGCCAGGAAGGAGAGTGTGGCATACAATGTAAAGATGCTAGAAATTTGAAGCTGTTTTTGTCTCAACCTCCCTCCTTGCAAAGCATTTTAGAATGTGTTTTCTTGTATTTTATAAACTTCTCAGCTGAACCCCCAAAAAAGGAAGTAAAAAGTTTCTTCCAGTTCACATCCATGTATTATCTGTACTTATTGCTCATTTCCCCCGTACTACAGTGCAGGGGTGGGTGCTAACTTACCTTGCCGCTGGTTCACTTCCTCCCGTGCCGCGTGGCCGTGCCTCATGGGCGCGCATGCGCAGTGCCGAAAATTCCAAAAAAATCCCCCCCCCAAAAAAGGCCAAAAACAAGATGGCGGCACATGCGCAGTGCCAGCAACTCGGCTTCTGCGCATGCGCAGAAGAAGAAAAAATCCCCCCAAAAAAAGATTCCAAAAAAAAGATGGCAGTGTCCATGGACCGGTACCGACCGAACCGGCTCTGTGATGTCACCAGCGGGTTGCTACCGGTTTGGGTGAACCGGTCCGAACCGGGAGGAACCCACCTCTGGACTGGCTCAAGGACACCTGGCTGGCTTCAAGTCTGAGGCAGGACTAGAACTCACAGTCTTTTGGTTTCTAGCCTGATACATTAACCTTTACATCAAATTGAACCAAACTATACCAAAGCAGCACAAAGTGAAATCTCATTAGACTCTGATAAAATCTGAAACATATATGTATATCTATTCTCTGTAAAAGTGGCAAATAAACAAAAACTAAACAAGGGGAGAACCCCAGAACAGCCCAAAAAGAACTTAGAGATAAGTATTATTTGGTGGCACGGTATGGAAAACTGAAGGCCGAGAGGAAAGTAGAATGCAGGATTTGGAAAAGAGATTGGCTGACTTTGAAAAAAACACTTATTTCCATTTTTTTTTATCATGTTCTACTGCTGTGGTGGATGAATTCAAAGGAGAAATGGTTTGAATCATGACTTTGTAGTGTTTTGATTCCAGGACGAAAAAAAGAGAAAGAAAATTAAATGCAGTCTAGGCAATTCCTGTTTCCTCTTTTTTTTTTTTTTAATTGTTTCCAGAGGTGGAATTTTGTGGTAGGAAACAGTGACCTCTGCTGATCAGCAATGAGACCTACAGATCTTCATAAATTTACGCTGAAGGTAATTTCCTTCAGCGTTTCCCTTTCTGCTCCTTCATCAGGAACCATCCAATTAGATCTCCCTCTATCAATGGTACAAATTATCTATATGGAAACTAGTTGTACTATGCTCAGAGCACTTATTGAGTAAAGGCAGCTAAGGGCATGCTTGCATTTATAAATTAGTTTTTCTCTTTGCATATTTTCTCTCCCCCCTCCCTTTTCCTTCTTTGAGAAGGAGACGGTTGAGAGTTGCTAGTGGCAGGCAGGCAGGCAGATCATAAAACTGCTCAGATTGTAAAAATGGAGGATTTCCCAGCTATAAGATAGGGAACTCTTCAATGAACCTAGTTAGCCTCTGGAATATAGAGCTTTGAGAATACTGGAAAAGATTACACTGGAAAAGATTACACAATTTAGCAACTTCAAGATTGTAAACTTCAATTCCCAGAGTACCCCATCAGCCATACTGGCTAGAGAATTCTGGGAGTTAAAGTCCACACATCTGAGGTCATAGTGACCGCAACATTTTCCAAAATGTTCAGAACACCCCTATTTTTGAAATGGACCATTCCATAGAATTTATAAAATTTGTCAATTCGATCAATAAATGAAATTGTAACTATACAAAGTAAATTTAACAACATATCCCACCTATTATTTTCATAGATTAAGAAAATTGTATGAGCGGTCCTTATGATGAAATAGTACGTCTGTGGTTAAGGGTTAAAATAGCCATGGTTGAAAAATACTGTATTACAATCTTGCAGCCTCTTTTTTTCCAATGACCTTCTTTAAAGATGTCCCTGATTTACTGAAGGGCTCTAGAACATGGAGAAAAACAAAATATGCCTAAATTGAAGGAAAACACTGCCAAAGTAAGCAAAAGTGCAACCAAATGTTTGGGCCTATTTTAGTAGTTCAGTATTTCCCACCCTTGGGAAAGCATCCCTGTTTAAAGTGATCTCCATCCTTTGAGGGCAGGATGGATTAGAGATTTCTGTTCAGACTGCTATGACAACTTTGCTAGATAATTTGCTGAAAAAGTCAAAACTAGACACCCTGCTTAATGGAAACATCACCAGAAACTGGAATAATGTCTTGGGAGGTAAAGTGGCATTTTAAACAAATCTGATTAGTATGGCCCTCGCAATAGAATCCTTTATCACCAGTAATTGATATTTTTATTTCAGTCAGTGAGTAATGGCAATCAGAAGATGTTAATTTCTGTCTTGCTTTGTAAGTGGAACTATATAGCAAAACTTAGTAGCAAGAAACGGGAATCTGGCTGGTCAGCTCGAAGAACTTGTTTATAAATGAGATCAGTATGCCCTGGATATTTTACTATATGAGGGTAAATGAAAAGACTCTTAAGATCTCTATAGAACCAACAATATAATAAAAAAAAAGGCAGGGTCAAGGTATTTTCTGAACTCTGGCTTTCAAAACAGCCAACAGCAAAGCATTGAATTGGCCTAAAGATCTTTTCAATTTGGAAACCCTGATAAAATTTAAACATGTTGCAGGTCTAAACAGGGGATACAGTAAAAATGGACAAGTCATTTATTGAAGTAGTTACTGTACTAAGATTACTCAATGAGAAATAAATACATAAAACTCTTAGCCTCAAAATTTTATATATTCAAGGTAAAAAGAACTAGTCTCTCTCTCTCTCTCTCTCTCTCTCTCTCTCTCCCCCCCTCCCCCCCCCCGCGAAATCCTGGCTAGTCCAAATTTTTTTATAATTCAGAATGGGAAGTAAATAATTTTCATGTTAATATTATTAAGCCTTTCTCCAACTTGGTATCCTCCCGTGATTTCTTCTCTGCAAGAAAAAGGATTACAGTGTTAAATGACTAATTTGCTACAAATCTTCCCAAACTCTTTTTCCTTCTATTTTTGATAGTTTCATTTTTATATACATATTTCTCCCTGCATCATAGTATCTATCTAACATTCACAGCAAAACATTTGGATTCTCAATTAACAATATGCATTGTTCGTATACAAAATTGTATACAATCCCTAACCAACACATTCTAATCCCCAACCAACATCTAACATCATCACAAGTATTCTTTATACACCCACCTATAAGTAAATAATCAATAAGTCTGCTACATACGTGTCTTACTGACTGCTCAATGATGAATCAATTGTTGAGCATTTATTCCCCTACTACATTATTTTCATCATATG
The DNA here is from genome assembly GCA_003457575.1 of Thermophis baileyi. Lineage (NCBI taxonomy): Eukaryota > Metazoa > Chordata > Lepidosauria > Squamata > Dipsadidae > Thermophis > Thermophis baileyi. Next base: position 1,020,733 of record QLTV01001726.1, read on the forward strand.
GTATTCTTACTGCATTTAACAACCAACCTTCAACTCCACATTCCTAAAAAATAAAAAATCTAATTGAGATCTACTGAATTTATTATACACTTTCTCCAAGTCATCAAATTTATAATAAAGTTTCTTCCTTGCAATCATACATATCTCAGTGACCTGATGAAAAGCAAATACCTGACCTTCACAGGGAACTTAAAGTCACACCATTACTTCCTAAATTATGCTCATTGACACCTTTCATACCCTTTCAATCAGAATTGTGCCAAACATCTTCCCAGGCACACTTAACAAGCTAATCCCTCTCCTTGTACTCTGCTGTCCTTTCTTTTGTAATCAGGAACAATGACTGCATTTTTCTAATGATTAGCCACAGGTGCAGTCTTTATATACACATGAAACAGATCATAAGCCATTCTATAAGCCAACCATATTCATTTTTAACATATCTCCAATTGCACCTTCTGCACTCTAACTTTAGCACTTTTTCCAACATTGTCACAGCATTTATAACTTTATTTTAATTCATTTGTTTCTCTGGACTCTAACATTTATAGCATTTGTTTCAATTTCACAGTAAATCACTATAATTCCTGTACAAACCTCTGAAACATACCGTAACATCTATCATTCTCTCATGTCAGTTTTACCTCATATAATTTTATTAGTTTTTGTTCTTAGTTTCATCCTGCTGGAGTTCCTCATTTAGCCTCTTTCATCTAACCTTTTTTTACTTTCATCAAATCACTTTGCAGTTCTTACTTTTGTGCTTTTAACTATTTCTCACTGTCTTTTATGACATTTTTTGGAATAACCATTTTCTTTATATACATATTAGACAGTATTTTTCTTTTTTCATTTTTAGCAGCATTTTTTTTTCCATTTACAGTCTTCTTCACTTCATCATCCATCAATTATCTTTTTCCATACTTCCCACTAGGGTAACTCCACCCTCTTATTTGGCATAATTCTTTTCACTCTATTCCAAGCAGTTTCCATATCCTCTTCCCCTCCATCCTCTTTTGATTTATTTTCTTTGGAGATTAATCTTTTTTCTAAAACTTTTTCATATAGGGCTCTATCTATTTTTACTCTCATTCTTGTTACTTATTACCTTATTTTTCCCTGAGATCTACTCTTCACTTTAGCAAGAAATTGTCCCTCATTCAACACCTTTCTAAAAGTAAAAAAGAATCATAAAAGAGTGAAGTCCCTTGTCCTTAGGGCCAGATATAGCCTTGCTACCCTTAAGTCTCATGATTAAAAGCATCTGCAGGCTTCAGATCTTCCCCAAATCTCCCTCCCACTTTCCTGAAATCTTATCTCTTTATGGCCAGAACTCTCTATGTCTATACATTGGAGCCTGGAACAATAATTTAGGATAAAGGAAGAAAGCTGGATCTTCAGAAAGGATGGATTCACATACTGATGTTGTTTAGTCCCCAAGAGAGAATTGGATCCCCAAGCAACAAAAGTTTATTCACCTCTTTGCTAATTTTTAGAAGAAGGCATGCTGGATACCCAGAACTATAAGCAGGAGCAGAATGCACTGCAACTAGTTTATTAACAGTGAGGTGTTGATTCAGTGCTAAGCACAATACAAAAATAACTGAAGTTGCCTCTGCCTACATTTGCAATAACTAATGAGAGACAAAAGGAGAAAGAATTAGGATAGGAGGAGAAATCTCTGCATGCATTAAAGAAAGAATGAAAAGAGAGAACAAAGAGACACATGAATTGAGAAATGCAAAAGATAAATTGAGCTCATAATCCTGTGTCAGATAAGGAGAAGGTCAGTCAAGGATTTTGTGGGAGGTACTTTCTACCTTAAAAGGTCATGAAAGAGAATGCACGGGAGATGCAAGCAGGTCAATCAGAAAGTGAGAGGCTTCATTAGCAAATTAATGTTTGATCAACTGGGAGGATCTGAATGAGAAAGCAAAGGAAAAATAATAAGCAATGCAGATCTTTATTGAGAAATAAGATCCAAAATGGCTGAAAATAAGATAAAATACTGAACAAGGCAAGAAGACAATAGAGGGAAACAAAGAATGTAAAACACAAAGAAGTAAAGTTTGAAAAAGAAGAAAATTTGAAGATAGAAAAAACATATCTAAAGCAGAGTTATATCCATGACATCACACGGATGCATGTGTACCCTGAGGTCTCTTCAAAAGTTGCATTTGAAAGTATTTCAAACAAAGCAAATGAGCTAAATGTAATTAATGTACTGGAGTTTACATTACAAATAAATATAATTTCATTTTATATCAGTTCTGCATTATTCCAGTTCTTTTTGTCCACCTACTTTTTGGAGAGTGACCTCAGCATGTCAGCTCAACGACTCAATGTTTGAAAAAAAATGGTTATGCATTCCATGATGCCCAAGACAGAATGAAGATATAAATAAAATATTTTTAGTTGAGTCAAATTAAAAAGAACTATTTGAGGAAAATAATAAAGAATAAAAGGATCTCAGCTGCAGCAAAAATGTGTGCTAAAAGTTTTCAAAAGATGTAAACTACAGTAGAATATATCTTTGTTAGTCTCTGCATAATATGCCATTCAATTCTACTTTACAGATTCCACCCCCCACCCCTTACTGTGATGTTCTGTCTTATTCAACATTATTTCAGGTACACATTTGCTTATATATCTTATTTTCCATCCAGGTCCAGCATACCTGATGGGCAACTTTCTCCTGTTCTTCCCCTATACAGGGAAGTAAAACTTTCATCAAATTCAACCCTATCCCAGTCTTCTTCAAGTCTGGTTTTTAATTTCAGTATGATTCTTGCTATTGGTTAGTTGGGGGGGTATGTTTTCCTCTTACTCATTTTGGGAGTCTCCTGGGCTGAAGAGAACAGGATAAAATATGCCCCATAGATAAGCCAAGAAATAAACTACAGATTTGCCCATTAGCAAATCCCTTTCCTGTGGATGGAGGGATAAAGAAACTCACCAGATGGAAGTTTATGTTTTATAAATAGTTTTTATGGTGCTATTAATATACATGGTATTGTGTCCCATATAAGGAGGAGGAATGCAAAATCTTAGGGAAGTCATGGTGTACAGTACTGCAAATCCCATTAAGTGAGTGCTAGGCAAACTACAGAAAAAAGCTCAGTGCCACCCTCACTGCCTCTCTTTCAATTCCACAGCTTCATAATGGTGCATTATTTAAAATGCACCATACCATATCTGGGATAGTCAAAGCAATTTTAAATACAATGCTGTTGGTTCTTAAGATTGCCAGCTTTTTAAAAATTGTTGTCAGCTACTTAAGGGCAGCAAAAAGAAAAATGGTAGAATAAAATGATCTGTGCCCATGTGTATCTGCAAACCGTAGCAACCTTTTCTCCTATAGTGATCATCTTGGAAAATAGTTGCAGATCCCACTCTGGTAAATCTCCTTAGGGCCCTCTAGCTAAGGGGGGGGGGTGATCACCAAGGCTCTAACAGAGGGTTATTATTCATCAAAATCATATTAAGAAATTTATATTTATACCGAATTAGACCATTGATTCATCTCTCTACCAGGTTAGAGACAGCTATCCACAGCACAGCAGGTGGCAGCATCTAGCTGATCTCAAAAGGCGTTGGATCTGTTTACTATGTAGGTGAGAAGATCAGTGGGGATCCTTGGGCTGTAGGCTAGAATGAAAAATTGAAAATGCATTCCAGAAGCTGAAATGGCAAACTACTTCTGTGTTGTTGCTAAATAAACAACACGTGGATGTCCATGTGGTCACCAGGATTTTAGAGATTTGTTAAAGCTTCATTTTTGCCTTACTCAAGATTTCACTTAGAACTCTGTCTCAGATATTTAGCATTGTGCTTGGGACTTTCTGCAGGTAAACCAATGCTCTAGCAGAGAATTAAAAGTCCTTCAGCATTCCTATACAGCTGCTTTACTACAGAGCTGGGCAAATCTCTTTGTAGTTTAAGACAACACTGATTAAAAATGATGTGTGTGTGTGGGGGGGGGGAATCCAAATGCTATCTGGGTATAGTGGTAATGAATTGACATCATTGGAAAGTCTAGAATTCCCACCTCCCCTTGGGTGGCAGTGAGGGGGCCGTAAGTTTTTTTTTTAGGATTTGAGAGGATTAAGTAAAATAGGTAAAGAGCAAATTGTAGCACTGCCAAAGAGGAGCAGGAGGCCACAGGATGCTGCCAACCGGCCTACCCTATTCTTAAAACATTGGGGAGTTCTCAGCATAGATTCTTTTCCCTCTGTACTATAGTCCAGTTTATAGCTTTCCAATGAGTTGTCTCATCTTGAAATAAATATATTTGACTGCATTTTGAATAAATAATTTTGAATTAAAATCCCAATTTCCTCAATTTTTCATAGGCATCGCAATCCTTGGAATATTTGTTTTATATTCATATCCCAGCATCTCCTTTTTCCCCATTTGAAATCCTAGAGAGTTACTGCCAGTCAATGTTAAACTAAACAAACCAGTGTGAGTTGAATCACAATCTGTTCTCTGTGTTGACTTACCTTTTGGATACTTGTTCTATCCTGGAGATTTTCACTGATACTTTCCCAGTTTGTCCACATTCTTCAACTATCTGGTGCAAAGTTGGTCACAGGACTCCAGAGAGAGGTTTTTAAATTCTCCAAACTGAAGACCCAGGATATTTTTTAGATATCCAAAAGACACAAAACTATCAATTAAAAGCTTCTTTTCCCTCCATCCTCTGTCCTACCCATTCTGCAAAGGCACTTCTTGCTTTCCCTCCTGTTTCTTCTTTCTTTGCTTCCTCGAAGTCCAGTAACTTCATCCTTTGCCCAATTGAAACTGGACTAAGCTCAGCTCAAGTGCTCTGGGTAGGTCAAAGGTTCACTACAAAGGTCCTGGGGGTCAATGTATAGCCATCCCAGGTCAATAGGCAACAGATCACCCCTCAAATTCTATACCAGGCACTTAAAGAAAACAGAGAAATAGAAGAATCCATTCAAGCTATTAACAGCCTTGTCAATCAAAACAAAGGCATGAGAAATACTAGGGAAAGAATGAAAGAGGGAAGAAAGGAGAAAAGAAGCAAGCCATACCTTTAGTAGAATGAAAAAGATGAAGTTCTATCGAAGCATATGCACCTCTTCGGTTCTTATAACCATTTAAAAACTTTAAGAAAATGCACAAAATATCTTGCTAATAATGTATAAGTTTCTGTGTATTAAGAGTTGCCTCATAATGCATAGAGGCGTTACCTCTATACCTCTAAATCTATAAAGTATTTAGAAATAATACATCCATTATATCGATATTAATGTTTATTGCTTACAATTCTCATACATGTCCAGAGATATAAAAATATCAATTTAATATAATGGATAAATAAGGGACTACAAAGAACTACAAAAATACAGAATTTGCATTTTATAATAAAACTTGTTGATAAAACACATTTTCATAGTTATAGATACATAAGATTTTTATTTTAAAAAATTACAAAACAATAAGACATTAATAAAACATATATAGTTATAGCAAACTGAAAGTTGCTACAGTACGTAACAAACCAAGACCCATTTTGCAAAATAAAACACTTTTTGTTAACAAAAATACATAATTTAAATCATTCAAGAACATCCAAAGTGGTAAAAATTTTATTTTCTAAATATACCACAATTGCTTTCTTTTTTTAAAAAAAATTTTATATTAGATCTGAGAAAGCACTTTTAAATATCTATTAAATCAAATATTTATACATTTCATTATATTAAAAAATGGTGATGCAGATGAACAAAAACAGGTTAAAAAGAAAGCAAATCACAAAGCTTAATTTGATTGGGGAGAATAAACAAGGAGAGAAAATATATATTTTTAAAGACAACAGGACTTATAATTTAGGATATCACTTTTTCATATTTCCAGATTAAAATTTATTATTTTGGATCTTCAAAATTGCAATCTTCACAAGTAGTACTAATGTCTGGGTTAGTTCATTCATCAGCTAAAAACATACCTTCTCGTATATGAAAGTATTATGTTCAGAAGTAAGACACAAAAAGGATGTCATTCTCATGAGGTTAAAACCAAGCTTAGCCATGCATAGAAATGTCCTATTAAAATTAATGGGACAAATCATAATTAACTTAAGATCCCTTGTTTTCATTGCATCTTTTATAATGCAGTGCACAACAACTAGTGAACTGGTAGCAATTCCGCCAGAGCATAATGAGAAGCAAATAGTTATAAGGTTAATGTCAAAAGTTTTTTTTTAATATTAAAATTTGATTTAAATATTTTTTTTAAAAAGGACTTCTAAAAGAATATTACCCCAACATAGGATCTGTTAGATGTGCTTGGGCTGAAAATTCTGAGTCCAACGTATTTGGAGGCACCAGCTTAAAAATGGTAATGTAAAATACTTTTAAACAACAAATTGTGTAATGCAGAACACAAAAATAGGAAACTGTCTTTAAAACTGAACAGATATCATCTATTCAATTTTTTAAAAATCCAGATGGATATATAAGAAATATTAAAATAGAGAAATAAATGTCTTAATCCTGCCATTTATTTGGAAGAATAAATTTTATTTCTGAGGACACAAATACAAGATTAAGCTGAAACAGAGCAAACTTATACAAGTCTAATCAGAAATAACTCTCTGAAATGAATGATATTTGCAATCCAAATGACTCTTGTGAATATAATTTCGATAGGAAAAAGTTGTAAAATGATGTGAGAATTTTCTTATTAGTCAGATAAGGAACAATAATTACTTCTTAATCACCTCAAATAATATGCTTTAGATGATTGCTCCCATAATCGTTCTCTTCTCATCTGACATCAAATTTGCAAGCCTTCTCTTGCAAAAATAAATGTTACTTTTCTTAGGAAAGAGTCAGGTTTTTTTTAAAGCTGAGAAACAAATCACTGTATAATATGGAAAATGTCAAAGGCAGGCAGAAAAATGGTACAGTTCCCTCTACCCCTGTCTTGAAGATTGATGCATGAATATTTTTCCTTGGAAATGTACAAACTCATTCTTTTGAAATGAGAGAACCATGTTAGTATTGGTGGTGGACAATAAAGTTATTCCTACAGAACAACTATGGGGGGAAAAACAGAGAAATTAAAAGAAAAAAAAATAAAAACAAAATTTCCAGAAAAACATGTAAGAAAGGACATTAGAACCAGGTTACAGTAGTTTTTTTTTTTAAAAAAAACATGTATATTATGATTCCTCCATAAACATGTCTCTCCTGAAACAGGAAACTGATTTGATTATGACATAAGGCCTATCACGGAAGCACAATTATTTATTGTTTTTCCCTTTAATTCTCTTCAGGGACTTGGTACAGAGTATTTCTCAAGTGCATAATGAATTGTAGTGAGGCAGAAAAAAATATTTGCTCCTACCCCTTCCACCCTCCGCTTCCTACTGTAAAAATGCTATGTTGAAAATTGCTTAAAGTAGAAATCTTTCTTCTTTTTCTTTCCTTCATTGTATAGCATATATACAATGTGATGTTTGGCATATTACTGTCCTCTTGTGCAAATTTTCAGGTTGAAAAAGTAGCAAACTTTGACAATTTTCTTCTTGAAACGCTTTTTCAGGTATAAAAGGGCATAAGCAATCCTAAAATTAAAATGAAATGAAGATACAAGGTAATCCCAAACATATTTTCTTGGAAGCAAGCCTTCTTTCTACAGCAAATGATCACAGTCCCAAATAAAAAGGAGTAGTATTCAAGAGCCGTCTTCTCTGCCAAATGTGTGCTACTGAAACTGCTAACTGCTTACAAAATAAATAAATAGCAAACGTAATTTTAAAGTTTCACTCAATATTGATTTCAAACAACTGTATATGTCTAAAGATATAATCCTTTCTGAAAGGAAAAAAAGCAGTGAGTTGCTTAGATTTCGTCAGCTGCTGTATATTTCAATCCCATCCGTAGCCTTGATTCAGTGTTTTAGAAGATTGAGCTATTTTGTATATGGCCAATGATATATTGTTCAATTTATCTCCAGTGCAATAGAAAGATGTACTACATATAAATGAACATTTGTTTCACTTAAGAACAATACAGGAGAGACTATCCATGTCAGGATTAAACATTAGGATGGATCATTGATTTGTTCTATGCCTAAGAAATTTCCTCAAGACTTACCTGTCCAGAAGTCCCATCATCAACATAGAATTACATCTGAAATCTGGGTTCTGAGATCAATTATTGCATATTTATATGGAATGAAGACTGGTTGAATTTCATGGACTTACTCCCAGGTCTGTACTAGATTTAAACTTATAACATTTTTATTATTGAAGAAGAGAGGAAAACAGTCTTCTGTAGAGCCACTATTGTTTTCTTAACAAATATACATATATTAAATAAATGCTTCTTACACTTATTTTACTTCTGTACTTGCACTGAACCTCTAAATTTCTGCTAGGCAGCCAGGCAATTAATGTTTTTCTAACTATGTATCTTCTCTTCCATATATATAGAAACAACTTCTCCTCACAAAATGTGTCCACACTGAAAACAAAATGTCAGAACTCAATCCATTTTAATGCATATGTTTTGTTTTAGTAATTTAGTAATGCAAGACTGTGCTTAGCAGTGTAGTACAGGCAGCAGTCTACCACATAACATCAATAACAACAAATCTAAGGATTATTGAGAACAGACACTTGTTTTCTCCTTCCTTCCTTCCTTCCTTCCTTCCTTCCTTCCTTCCTTCCTTCCTTCCTTCCTTCCTTCCTTCCTTCCTTCCTCCCTTCCCCCCCCCCTCCCTTCCCTCCCTCCTTCCTCTTCCTTATCCCCTTCTTCCTTCCTTCCTTCCTTCCTCCCTCCCTCCCTCCCTCCCTCCCTCCCTTCCTTCCTTTCCTCACTCACTCACTCACTCACTCACTGGAGATGGGATATTTCTTAGAAGACCCAGAATTTCATTCTGATATTTTGGCTTCCAGTTAAAAAAATGACATCTATACAAGCCTTCAACGTTTTCCAAAAGGTGCCACCAAACTGCACTTTTTACATTGAAGGTGAAAGCTATTAAGTACCGGTACATTTAATTCATCATTTCACTTTAATTAATTAAATCAAATTTAGTTTTATCTTGGGCCAGCCCACTCACTCTGACAGAGGGAGACCTCAGTTTGGAGATTGTCTATAGTAAATTCATTTTTTTTAAGTCTAAAAAAGAAAGAATTCAAAGTGGGAAAATTAAACTAATATAAGGCAAGTTGAGCTGAGACAGATGCCGAAGGAAAATGATGAGAAGGGCAAGTTATTTTGCATTATGCCGAAAATGACCTTGTGGATATTTATACAAAAGTCTCCACATAAGGGAATTAAAAAATACCATAAATATGTTTGCCTGGTGAAGCTGTTTGCCTCCAGGTAAGCCTTTCAAAAGGGAATAATATTCACCTGAAACTTCCCTCATGTTGAAATTCTTCAAATCCTATGGAACAACATTTTAGACTTGCATTCAAAGCTATTTTACTTGATCGAATTGTCCTGCGACATTATTTAAGTTTGTAATTTCTTGCCATTAAGATTTTATTGATGTTTCTTTAAGATGCCCTGGTTTTCTTCTTTTGATGTTAGCATCACAGATTCCCAGTCCAAAACATAAAAAAAATTTGCATACTCATTATATGCAAAACACCCCCCCCCAACCTCAACCCCTCTGGGTACCACTTTTTATTACCACAACTAGAAAACATGCAGACAAATAAGTACCAGCAAGTATTGCTCACATACATGACAATCAATTAGACAAACAACCAATTTCATTGTATACATGATGTACAATGACAATAAAGGCTATTATTAATCAAATTCATTATATATTATTGGATTGCTAGAAGTGAGAATTGGTACTCTTATGAATCTGGATTTCCAATACAAGGAAGGAACATCCTGTTCCCTTAAGTTTGTCCTTTGCTGTACTTTTGCTTCGACAGATCTACTATGATAGTTCTTAACACACATAAGGCTGCATAATATCTTTAATATTTGCATATACATACACAGAAAGAGGGAGAGATAAAACATTTAATTGATTCTCATGGAAATCAAATAGCTTTAAACTGCTTTTGTGATCTTCAGATTATAGGTTAGATTTAGTCCAGTGGGAATTCAGTTTTTTTCTTGCAGACATTTCATTCAGGTTCTTTGATTGGCCTGTTTAGTATCATCCAGCCCAACTAAAGAATCTCTAAGACCATCCCAACCAACACTGATGGGGCAAGCCACTAGAATATAAACTGAGAGCCAACCCCACTCCTTACTAGCACTCAGGGTGGATTTGATTTAAATCAAGTCGATTTAAATCACGATTTAAATCATGATTTAAATCACTAGTAAAAAGGCTTGATTTAAATCATAATTTTTAAAGAGCAACTGTCATCTCTGGCCCACAGCGGCTCCTCCTCTGACCGCTGATGACTCACCGACAGTCCCATTCACTTTAATGAGACGGCTGGTGATACGGTAGTGACACAACAAGGTGAGGGACGTGGTGGGCAGCAGGTGAGTGGACGCCCGCTAACAGGCGCTGCCATGATGGAACTGAAATGACAGATGCTCTTTAATATTATATTTATAAGCTGCTTAGAATATTTCACTTTCATTTTTATTGCTTGCCCTTCCTCCTCACAGAGCCTGGTGGTACAGATGCATTTCTCTTCAAACAATCAGTTTGTAGTGTACATAGATTTGAAAAACAATAGGATAAAGGAATATTCCTGAACTTTATTTTATGATTTATCTCATGGTTACTGTGAAATTGTGTGAATGCATCAATGCAGTGCATGTTATCTCAGCTTGCAGAGCTTGGATTCATTGAATGAGTTTACCAAAAATGTAAATATTGCAGAATATACAGCCTCATGCTACATAACTAAGCTCCATTTCATGCTGAATAAACTAAATTATTAATGTATCTTAAATAGAAAACTATCTTTAGATAGATTTTTACTCCAAGAGCATTTTATTAAAATAAATTTGATAAAAAGAAAAAAAAATCCAACTTAAATGGAAAAAAAAATCCGATTTTTTTTTATTTTATTTTTTAAAAAATCATTGATTTTTATCCATCCTGCTAGCACTGACGATGTTACTTAGTTTGGGTAATGAAATGTCTGCAAGAAAACAACCAAGCTCACAGAGCACAAAGGAAACCTCATTTCAACCCGGAGACACAAATATTCTCCTTTATTGGAATCCAGTTAATTATGACCAGCTAAAGTCTTATTTCACTGAATAAATCTCTTCTTCAGTATAGATTATTTACACTCCTAACTCTGTAAGGTTAGAGAAATGTTAGATTTTCAAAATCCAGGCCGTTTTTTAAAAAGACATTTTTTATTTTCTTTTTTACAAGGACAGTAGAAGATGTAATTCCCCCCTTTATAAAGGTCCCAGCTAAGCTTCATATTGGAACAGGTAGGCTTATATGCAACTGAATGACATGATATTGATTCTTCTTCTTGGCTGAGCCACCAGAAATAAAGCATGTGCCCTCCCTAATATAATAGCCCCAGTCAATGTGGCCAATGGTAAGCATACCAAGAGCCACATGTGGAAAGGATGTTGTTCAGTGCTGGCTGGGGAATTCTGGGAGTTGAAGTCCACTCATCTTAGAGTTACTAAGGTTGAGAAACACTGGCTTAGACAATTGTAAAAAATTGAACATGGGGCTGGGCTCTGTAGCTGCAGCTGATCTACAATAGTTGCAAAATTATTAACCAGAACTGGGTAATTTGTTAATATACCTGGGTTTTGTCTGCTGCATTGACATTGTCTATTTAGATTAAAGGTTTAGTCTAAATAGACATGCTTCCCCAAATATTATGTTCTCTCTTATGTACTTTATCCAATTTGCCTTCCTCCATAAAATAGTTAGGGATGTGACTTTCAAGGGAAGATTCCACTTAGTGGGGAAACTCAGGCATACATCAGTCCCCTAGAGAGGTTCTTCCTGGTATTTTTAACATTGGCCAGACATTTTATTCATCTATGACATTTATAAAGTCAATGTCCCTCAGTTACGTGCATTTTGTATTTTAATACTGTTTCTACAGAGACAGAAAGTCTTGTTTGTGCTGCAGATCTAGGCAGACTTATTCGGGAATAATTTTCATTGGACTCTGAGTTGTAGCACATAATTGCAATCTCAAGATTCCAGATACGATCCTCAGCAGATAATGGAAAAGAATTCTCTCTGATAACTAAGAGGTTTTGCCAGAGAAGGTAGACAGTATGACTGAGAGGAGAACAATCCCTAAACCCTTTCTGGATAAGACTGCCCTTTGGAAGAAAGGTCCTCAGGGACATCCAAGAGCAAGAAGCACTTTGCTCACACTTTCTAGACAACAAATTACTGTAGCTGACTGTAGCTGTATGCAGATGTTCATCTGACCTACATAAATATCCAATTAACTCAGTCCTTCTCAAATAGTGGGGCGCACCCCCTGGGGGGGCTCGGAGCGATGCCGGGAGGGCGCGTGTGACCCCGGGGAACAGTTTTCAACATTTTTTCCCACGAGGCGCAGCCACGCGGTGCTGGAGGAAGCAACCGGCAGCGAGGTAAGTTAGAACCCACCCCTGCCCTTTGCCTCTTCCCGTGCCCGGGTGGGGGAAAAACACCTCAGGGCGCCCTGATCCATCTTCCTCAACCGGGAGGTTCGGTGCTCTCGGAGGACGATGTTTTGCCCAGCCTGGAAGTTACTTCCAAAGCGTGGAGAGGCTTCGCTTTTTCTCCTCCCCAGTGAGCGAAAAGCTGGCAGGCCGGCAGGGTCCAGCCCACAAGCCCCCTCTGGCCCCAGCGCAGGAGCAGTCCAAGCCAAACAGAGCCGAGCTGCCCTCTGCACACGAAGACGAACCGCCGCTTGCCTTGAACTCCTCGCCGCTCCCGCACTAATGCCCCGGCCGCCGCCGAGAAGAGAGAAAGAGAAAGAAAGAAAGAAAGAAAGAAAGAAAGAAAGAAAGAAAAAAAAAGAAAAAAAGAGGAAAGGAGACAAGAAAGAAAGACAGACAGACAGAAAGAGAGAGAGAAAGGAAAGGAAAGGAAAGGAAAGGAAAGGAAAGAAGGAAAGGAAAGGAAAGGAAAGGAAAGGAAAGGAAAGGAAAGGAAAGGAAAGGAAAGGAAGAACAGTCGCGGTGGAGAGTTGGGGGGCGCGAAATGTTTACTTCTTCCTAGGGGGGGCGTAACAGAAAATAATTGAGAAGCACTGAATTAACTCCAATGTTTCTTTTCCAACAATTTGATTTACTGGCGGCGGTGGCTGTTCTTTATTTTACAGCTGAAAAAAAAATGTGTGCCTTTATTACATTAATACTCTACCTTTACTCCAAGGAGTTCAAGACAGTGGACATTATCAGTTCCTTCCTTTTTATCATTTCAGCAAACTGTGAGATAAGTTAGATTGAATGTTGGTGACCAGCACAAGGTCACCATTGAATTTCACAGCCAAGCATGGATTGGTTCTTCAAATGGATGTCTCCAAATCATCCATGTGAAAAATTTAGCTCATCAAAAAGCCTAAACAATGTTGATTACAACATCCAAGATTCATTATACTCTGTGTCTTTGTCTTCCTCAAACAAATCCTAGAAAGATAGTTGCTGATTCATCTACTTTACATATCTGTAGAGTCACACTAAGACATCTGAATATACCCGGATAATACCCAGGTCAAGATTTTGAACCCTTATCTTTAACACACACACCCGCCGCCAAAAACTCACAAAACTATTTATTTCAATTCCCATATGTGGAATTTGCTTTTCAACTTTGATTCCTCCTTTCTCTTCAAGGTCTAGCTTAATGGGATAGGTTGAAGGTACTTCTTGATTTCAATTCCTACCGGTACCTCACCAAGAAGTGGCTACATGGCTATGGGTAAGACACTAATGCAGGGGTGTCAAACTCGATTTCATTGAGGGCCACATCACGGTTGTGTCTGACTTCAGAGGGCCGGGGGGCATGCCCAGGGGCGTGGCCATGGTGGGTATGTCGGAGGCACCTGTGGTGGCCAAGTGCTAAGGCAGGACTTCCCTGAGACCCTCCCTCACTCTCATTATAAACTCCTTCTTTCCTTCCTTCCTTCCTTCCTTCCTTCCTTCCTTCCTTCCTTCCTTCCTTCCTTCCCTTTTCATTCTCCTTTCTTCTTCCTTCCTCTCTTTATTTTTCCATCCTTGATCTCTTCCCATCTTCCCTTCTTTTTCTTTGTCTTTCCTCTTTCCCTTCTCCTTTCCTGTCCCTTCTTGCATGCTCAAATGCAAAAGGGGAAACATTTCTCCTTTTGTTTTTAGTTTGTTTTGCTAGCCGTCTGTCAGCAAAAATGTAGCTCGGGGCTTTTTTTTGTTTTTAGTTTGTTTTGATAGCCCTCTGCCAGCGAAAACGGAGCCCACACCCCATTTTCAGCCATGATGGCCTCCTGCAGCCCTCTGCCAGCAAAAATGGAGCTCTGTTTTTGCTGGCAGAGGCACTGCGGGCCGGTCCTTTGCTGTTTCCAGGCTGGCCCCACGGGCCGGATCTAAGCACCCCGCAGGCTGGATCCGGCCCCCGGGCCTTGAGTTTGACATCCCTGCACTAATGGTTAAATGTAATACATGGATAACAATACTGACTTACATTGCATGGTGACTTTGCAGAGATTACAGAACTAATATATGTGAAGCACTTGAGAGAGTACAACTTAAAAATCCAAATAAACTTTACTGTTTTTTCAGCTGTTTAACTTTCAAGTCAAAACACGGCTTTAAAGTTACCCATCAAAGCAAGACTTTCACAGTTTGAATTAATTTTTAACTTCCATGCTTAAGGAGCAGTTTGGGGCAACATTTCCCAGCCTGCTCCCCTCCAGATGTTTTGCACTATAAATCCTTAATCCCAAACCAAGCATCTTGAAGGCATGAGGTTGGAGAAGGCTGCCTTTAAGGGCACACAGCTTGTGTTCCTTCACCTTATGTAAAACCCTTTGTGAGGCTATTTTATCCCCAACCTGAGCATGTGAGGTTTTTTTATTCTTTGCAGTATACTAACACTGAAGTAACAAATGGTCACTGTTCATTTTTGCAGTGCACATGATAAAATGAAATGTGACAACAAAAGTTATGCTCTTTGTTTCAAACAGACATGAGCCAGCTGTTTTCATATGAAACACTATACAGCTGGAATATCTACACAGATGAATGGTTTGGTCCTTTTATTAGGGAAATTAAGCATTTGCAGTAACTATTCTAATGAATTTGTTCAGGATTGTTTCCATCCATAAGGGTCTAAAGCAGTGTATTATGGATTTATATAAGCTATAAATCCATGTGCAATGTGAAATCCCAAAACGAAATTGACTCTCATGCCAAAAATTGATTCATGCCAAAAGATGTTAAAATTTGTTCTAATGCCCAATTCTGGTTGCATATTTTTTAAAACTGCTTTGTGTAGGTGATAAGGTTTGCAGCCTGAGGTGTCCTTAATGCTCTCTGAGCTTGGTTGTTTTCTTGCAGATGTATTGTTATCCAAACTAGGTAACATCATCTGTGCTAGACTAACTGGGATGATGTTACCTCGTTTGGATAATGAAATGTCAGCAAGAAAACAACCAAACCCAGAGAGCACTAAGGACCCCTCACTTCAACCCTGAGCTATAGATATTCTCTTTTTTGTTTTGTAGTCTGATATATCTGAATTGGAAAAACTGATTCAGAGACAGATGAATATTAGCAATTAATCTCATTAAATCCTCCCAAACTCTTAATACGTTCGGAGTAGTGTATTTTGTAGCAATTGCTTAACATTGTGGACATATAAGCAATGACACACACTTGGACCACATCTGGACTAATATTGAAGAGTATGATCCTGAACTATCATTGCACACAGCTCTCTATGGCTCCTAAGGGCTACTTCACATAATACACAGAGGAAAACTAAGGCTGGGCACAAGGATACATTTAGCAGAAGGGTGCAACCCTAGCACTCCAGTAGATGTGTATAGATTGTGTCTGTCAGGCTCTTGCATGTCACATTGTTAGGTTAAATATTTGAAACATCTCATACAGAAAATGTTAAGGAAGAGCATGTGTTGATTTCTCTCCAAATGATTTGATCTAATGACCAAATTGGATAAATAAGCTGTGTGCCTAAGCCCTGGTTTATTCAAGAAAAAGGAAAAGGAATTGCAGATTAATTTTAAGAACTAGGGGATTGTAAATCCCCAGCAACTATTTATTTTCTTGCATTATGAAACTTCAGGCAAATTTTGCACAGCTGAATTTACTTTTATTATATGAGCTTAATAACCCAATCTTGCTCTTAACATCTTCTGTTTTCTATGTGATTTAGGCTTAAACACACAGCTCTGCCAACTTCATGCCTTTTCTGACCCTTTGCAGGAAGTAAGACATAAAATGTAGATTACTGAATTGTGTGCCAGTACAATCTCCAATCAACTGATATCAGAGCAGCAGAATTATACTCATATTGAAACTAATTTTTTGTTTAAAAAAATTTACACGTTCTTTGGCTAAATGGACGTTGATAGGAAGCAGACATTGGAGAGAAATGTGTTCTGTTTCCTTTTAAAAGTATGTTCAACTTACATCCACCAAAATACATTTCATATTTCCTACCTATAAGTTATAGGACATCTTCATCAAGGAGGGAGGCCCTCAAAGTGCCTACAAAGCAGTCTTGGGGAGGACAACGGGTGCCATCCCTGGGAAGATGTGCTACGCAAGGCAGAGCAAGGTGGATGGGAGATGGAGGCACAAGTTGCAAGTTTTCCAGTTACCTTGAGGAGAAAACTTTCCCAAGGAACTGTGCCCAGCAAGCAAACTGGAGTCACTCCACTTCTTCAAGATGCTTGCAAAACTAAAGCAGTTTACAACTCCAGCTTCCCAGGAAAACAAAAAACATCAGGGATCTTCTCACTTCTGAAAAAAAAAGACAGGCCCTTCACTTCCTCCCCCTCCCCTCATCCAGCATCGCCTCTGCGTGGAAAAGAAAAAAAGGGGAGGGAAGGAAAAAGTAGGGGGAGTCTTATTTTAATCGGCCAGAATCACAACAATTCAAACCAATGGGTGTAACACAGCTGAATCCATATATTTTCTGTTCTATGAAAGGATCGGTATAAATTTTAGGGTTTGATTTTTATTTGGAGAGAGGGGGGGGGAATTTTCTTAGGGCAATTAAAACTGTTTAGCATTCTTAGCTTTCTTCAATGCCGTAAAGGTTTCCTCTGCTGATTTCCATGTTTTTGGATGTATTTAGAAACAATGGAAACACCAATTGGAGGGTTATTTACATAAATGATTAGAAATACATGCAAATGCTGGACTCTATGATTGTCGTTTTACACTTCTGTTTTGTTTGTTTGTATGATTCACAAAGTTGTCACTTACCAGGAATTGCTTCAATTAAGTGACATAATACTAAGCTTTCATATTTAAGATTGCATTTTTACTCACCATCATTTGATTAGTTTCTAAATATTGTTACAAGAAAGCAATACCTCCATATTAAGAAAACTCAGGCTGCAATTTTATGCATATTTACCTAGAGTATGCCCCAATGATTTCAGTATTATTTCTGAGACGACACAGACAGAATTGCACTAATAGGATCACAATTTTAAGTGAACTCAATAGAAAAGACAGAAGCAAGGATATCTATGTCAGGCTTTATGTTAATATATTTTAATAGATTTTTAAATCTTGTTTGCAAAAGAGATTTACACTGTAACAAACTTTGCAAAATGCAAAATTTATTATTGCATTTTCTTTAAATATTGTTTGATGCTTGTAGCCCACTTTATACTCTTAGTCAAAGAGCAATTTTGATTCCTTTTCAAGATTTCGTTTTTAACAACTAAAACTTAACTTCTTAGCAAATCTCCATGAAATTATTTTTAAAGACAAAAAGAATCCTATGTGAATAATATTTGCCAAAGAAAATGTCTACCTATGGAGAGAAGTCATGGGGTAAACATTGTTACAGTAGGGAAGGAAGATAGTTAGATACTCATAGTGTCCAAAAATAGCAACAGAAAACTCTAGAAGCCTTTTGAAAGATATCAGTGGTTCTGCTAAAACCTAGATCAGTGGAAAAGCAGCCATTCTTTAGAATAGAAAGCTGAGGTATGAAAGAAAGAAAGAAAGAAAGAAAGAAAGAAAGAAAGAAAGAAAGAAAGAAAGAAAGAAAGAAAGAAAGAAAGAAAGAAAGAAAATAAGTGTACAAATTTATGATTAATTTCTGTAAGATTTGTTCAGCACTACCACAGCACTAATTTCATTCTGAAAAAGGGGACATGTTTTTCCAAATCATGAATAAAAAATTAGGACACTCTAGTGAGAAATTTTGTTGTGCATCCTCATTGTAAAACATGTGATTGTTCAGCATTACTTTGTGACTTAACTTGCATTAGTTTAGAGGTAAAAATGATAACATTAAGATCAACTACCAGTTTATTCCCTTATGGTACAAAGGAAAACTAATTTTCTTCAGAGTATGTTTCAACAAAAGTTATTACTAAACACAAGAATAAAAATGATTGCAAAAGGAATAGATAGATGCACAGACAGACGTATGACCAAAAATTCCAAAATCTTCATCTCCTTTCTCATTCAATGTATTTCCAGACATCAGTAGATTAACATCCAGATAAACTCAGAAAAAATGTGTTATATTATGTTATATTATGGCCTATCACTTCAATCTAGAACAAGGGCTAGAGAAACAGAGAACTGACACCCTCCAGAATACAGAGCAACTAGTGTGCAAGCTTGAACATCCCAATTTCCTACAGGGGCACAACCCATCTGCTCCAGCCATTTGTGATACATTGTTCGTTCTTATGCAGGCTTCTTCACCCGTGATGTAGGAAATGCACATTTAGAAATCCAGTCCTGCATTGAAATTCCACTGGCTTGATAGGATGAATTAAATCTATCACCTATGCATTCTCCTTCACTGGAACAAAACATAGCTTGAGTATCCCTACAGTTACAACATTCTAACGATTCTGAACACATTTACTTAAAATATGAAATTACTCTGAAATGAGCAAGTTCAGGATGATACAGGTCTATTCAGAAGTAAAGCTCACTGAAACACATAAAACTTACATCAAGGTAAATATGACCAAGAATTCTTCTTCAATTAGGATTGTGCTATGATTCCTCTTCTCCTCTTAACTCCAACAACCTGTAGGCTCAATAGAGGCAAATGGGAATCATATGCCAAAAATGTATATCAATAGCCCTTGATACCCTACATATAAACCATATTATAAACCAGATTTATAAGACATATAGGTATCAAAGCTGAAAACATTCATAAACAGTGTCAAACATTTGCCTATCTGACGGGAAGTCCCTCATGCTAAAAATGAAAAACTGGGAAGAGATTTTGTAGAATATTTATGAAAGCCAAAACTTCCAATTTCAAGGCATCATTGATATGGATGATTAAAAGACATACTTTACACAATGGCAAATGCTTTTGTTGGCAATTGGTTTTACAGAATCAAACACAAGAAATCACTTAAGATGTATAGGGCAACTATAAGAAGGAAAATGTTCTGAAGAATTCTATAAAGAAATCAACTTAGGCAAAAGGTAAGGTGAACGTGTGTAAAATATTTGACGTGAGCTATGAATCAGGCAGTCCCTATGTATGTATGGAATCTGATATGTACCTGGAGATGTGTATTTAATTTTCTTCTGTTTTAAGAGGGTTGAAAGTGTGAAAGCACATTCAATGCAGTATCAGAAATCAATGTTTTTCTTATTCAGGGTCAAATGAATTTATTTTCACACTAGCTTTTTCATTTTTAAGTCTTGCTCTGGGCTTTGGCTACAGAGCTGGAAATCAATCCTTTAAAAAAAGAAAAATCACATTCTGTGTGTTTTTGCAGATCTTCCATTCATTTCATGTCATGTAGGACAGGCATAGCTCAGCTTCCTCCTCTATTGTGTTAAATATGTTTTTAATATAACATAATCCTATGAATATTTATCCAAGAGTTTATCCAATTGTATTTAAGGCAGCTTACTTGTAGGATATTGTATGCAAGATTGCAACTTAAGTTATAAACCGATGAAAACTGCAATAATCTTCTTAGGAAAATAATAATAATAATAATAGCAATAACTGTGGTGAAAAACAAAATTATTCTGAGAGTTGGATATCTATACATCTTACCAGAGAATTCCCCGATCCTTAAGAGCCTTCTTCCAATCTTTAAATATTAAAGAAAGGCTGTAATTGTTGAAGATCGATTTTTAAAATTTGGCTAATTGTTGCTTGTACCACAAGCTTTTTTTTGTAGAAAAACATGAATGCATGTCATTCTTGAGCAGAAAGATTTAGGGGCAAATTCTAAAATTAATAAAAATATTGGAGCAAATTCTAAAATTAATAAAAATATCAACATCCGTATTACAAAAATCATTTCCAAAAAATATATTATTTTTAAAATTAGACCTTTAGCTTTATGTAAACATACCTATAGATTGTACAGAGAGAAAATGCTCCAGTTCATTGAAAAATGAAAAGGTCAATAAATATATTCTATAAAAAAATGGTAATACTGCAGTTTTCTTCCAGATGTGAATTCAAAAATAAGATAAGAAGGATTAAGTTTCAGGAATACAAGCCAAGGTATATATGGAATCACACCTGTTCAGATACATATATAAAAATATTCCCATTCATTTTCTCTGAACGTGCACCAGTATGGAGTATTTGAAAATCCTTTCCAGCTTGGAGGAGGGTGTCGGATTGACTTTTAAATGAAACGGGTTTATATGTATATATATATATATATGAGGGTTTAACACAGGGGTGTGTGTTAAATGTTGGGGGTTTTGTGACATCACCAGGTTAAAGTACCCAATCAGCTTGCACTCTGGAGAAAATTATTTAGTGGGGTGTTTCCTATAATATACTGTACTCAAGTCTGTTAAAGAAAGAAGCAGGGAAAAAAGGTGGCCATGCCATGGATTTTGGTTGGTGTCTGGGGGGGACCGAAATCCCTGCTTTTTGCTGTTCAGGAATGATTCTTTGCTCAAAGGCTTGCTTGCTTGTTTTTAAAGATTGGACTGATTAAGAGATGGGTGAAATGATTTCTTCGGTGCCCCTCCCGGGCAAATTTGATTCCAAGAAGAAAAGATATGAGGAGGAAGAGGAAAAATAATAATAACCGGAGAGAAGACATTTTTCTCCTTTGGACTTCTCTGGGGATGTTTAGAGAGTGGAGAATGAAGCGCTGGGAAAAGAAAAGGCAGCTCTGGATCCTCAAGAGATGCATTTGAAAGGAAAATTTCTCACTCAACGATGAGTGCTTGATTTGGGGGGGGGGAATAGATGGGAAATGGGAAGAGGTTGGAAGAAGAGCCGTTTCTACTAGCTCCCCACTGGCGGCCTCCCTGCCTACCTTTTTTTTATTTTTTATTTTAAACATGTTTCTGACCTGCGGGATGGCTCCAGCTGCGGCTTCCGCTGCCACTTCCATGGATTACAATGGAGATTTCCAAGCTGGTTATCAGGAAATCGACGGCATCAATTTGGGTTACCTGCAGATTAACGGCACGAAGATGTTTGCTCTGACCCAGGTCTTCAGCGACCTTTTTAAGGGCATTCCTCGGGCCGCCGTGAGCAAAAAAATGGAAAGCCTCAAGATCCAGAGTCGCCGGTGCGACCTGAAGGAGCTGCGCACTCTCAAAGCCATCCAGTCGGTGCCAATGCGCGCCGTCAAGTGTTCGCTCATTTCCAAGACAGACCTGGAGGCCCTCTGCACCTCCTGCAAGGCCTTAACCCCCAGGAAGAGGAAGAGGAAGAGGAAAGTCAAGAGGAGGGAAGCCGAGGTCCTGTTCGATCGGCCCCGGTTACTCCCGGCGTATGACGAACCCGACCACCACGCCTTTCGTGCCAGTTTGGGTGCCGGCTGCGCCAAGCGCCAAGCGCTCTTCGGAGCTCCATTTGCTAGGAGCTACGAGAAAGCTGCGCCGCCTTCCAAAAGCTACAGCCGGAACGGTAGAGCGCACCTCCTGGCCGGCGTCCTCAACGCTTACCCCGGGGACTTGCAATTCCTACATTCGGCAGTCAGGGCGCACGGAACCGGTCAACCGCCTCGCGAGCCGGAGATCGGGCGCCCCAAGCGCTCCACTTGCGGCTGCCTGGCCAAGAAAGGTCGCTCAGCCTCTATCGCCGGCTCCAAGAGGCAAGGTACGTCGGCTGGCTATTCCAGTGATTCGGATTCCAGCGGCGCGTCAAGCCCGGCAAGTTCCAGCGATTCTTCGGAAGATGATGATGAGGAGGAGGAGGAGGAGGAGGAGGAAGACGATGAAGAGGAGGAGGACGAATCTTCCTGCAGTAGCGAAGACGGTAGCTCCTCCGGGTCAGAAAGCAGTTCTCTATGCAGTGGCGACTCAGTGCAAAGCACGCGATACAGACAGGCCGCCCTTCCCCGCATCCCTCCCCAAAATGCATCTTCCCAAGTCTTCCCCAGCGTGGCCAAAGCACTGCGCCCCGACCCGAACTTGATCTTTTGGGCCAGGACGTTGCGCGCCTCTACTTTGGAAAGTTTCAAGCCGGTTCCTACCACTACGCCCAAGGAGCTTCAGCAGGACAGACCGGAGACTCGGCATTTTCGTCCGGTCGGCCCTAGCGAAAGACCGCAGCCAAAGAACGTAGGCGTCAGAGAGGAGTCGGAGTTGGGTGTCCAGAAGGACGAAGAGGCCGACTTCCTGAGCATTCCCGATGGTGTCCGAGCCGGTGAGCAGGATAAAACTGAGGAAGCCGTGCTTCAGCAGACCTCCGAGGAAGAGTCAGGCAGAGGGGCCCATTTCGACCGGCTTATCAGGCAATCGAAACTGTGGTGCTACGCCAAAGGGTTCAACGTGGATGGGAAAGGCTTGCGCAGAGCCGAGCAGGCCAAAGGGTGTTCTCCCACTTCCAAAGCTGGCCTCCTCAGCCTGGCCAACAGACCGCTGAAAGGGAGCAGCGACTCGGAAAGGAGTGCCAGGAGAAGTCGAGTTGAACAGGCCAAAGGGAGGCCCCCCAAGATCCCGAGGAAGAAGACCCCAAAAGGGGGAACCCCGCCTTGCAAACGCTTGCTCAGCACCAGTCCTGGGCCTGTAAGGAATCCATTTACTTTGATGGGCACTTTTCCATGTACGCCTGCATTAGTCGTGGGTTCCGATGGGGATCTGTGTCCTGCGTCGTCCCTATGCGTCAAAGACTCCTACGCCCTCTCCAAAACGCACCCACTTTGGGCCTGGCAGCTGGGGGGCAATGCCATCCCCATGCCTCCCAGCCTGAAATTCAGGGGATATGGTTTTGAAAAAGTCTAGATGGAAGATTTTAAATTAGTTTATGTGCAACAATTTGTCTTTTGTGGAGGGAACAGTGTGGATGGGAAAGGCAAAATATATTCTGTAAAGAAAAGGAAAATGATCTTGCAATCTCAAGTACATAAACTTGGAAATAACCTTTTTGGTTTCAGTGGCCTTTAATTCCAAGTCAGGTGATAATAGCAATTGATGATGTTTAAACTCATTTGCCCCAAAGTAAAACTGGCTGAAATAGATAAAAATGTTTTTTAAATAGAAAAAGTGCAATCAAATATATAATTATTCAGAAGGAATTGTGGGATTTAATTATGTATAAGTGGCTGTAAGTTTGAAGCCTAAAAGTTTTCAAAAGAAGAATGGACTTTTTATTCCCAAACAGCTCAAGTTTTTTTTTTTTTTAAGAATCCTGAAAATCTCCATCTCTTGGCATTTCTGACATTCCTTTATTTATACCAGTGGCTTTGTTTTAAAGAGCCCATCCAATCAGTAATTCTTAATAAAATTGCACACCTTTGAAACTATAGAAATTTAAATCTTACTTGACAATGATTATAGGGAGCCAAAATAAATGATTAAAAAGAAATGTTGACAGTAAGAGAAAGTAACTTGAAAATAAAGTTGAATATAAATATCTAACTTCTATGCTTTAGTTGGGGATACAGTGTTTTTGTTCATGTTGCACATTTATTTTGTAGGGAGCTGCAATAACAATAATTTAAAAAAAAGATACAGGCCTTTTGGAGAAAATCTGGTCTCCTTTCCTTTTAACATGCAGTGGTTTGTTCCATGCTGCAAAATTTGGAAAAGCTGGTGGGGGGGGGTATATTGTAGGGAATGAGAAAGTTTCTGGACAAGGCTCCCCTCCCCTCTCCAAGTGAAAGACCCTTCTCTTCTCCCCCTCCCCCATTAGCAAAGTTAAAAGTATGCTCTCTTCCCAGCCCCCAACTTTCTTCCTTAATTTGGAAGAGAAATGGAATGGCCTTTCAACTGCAGCACATTAAACTCATCAAAGGATCACTCCCCTCCCCATTCCATTCACTTCCTGATTAAAACTTAAACAAAGCCAATCTGACTACTTTATCCCCAATACCAGAACTTTGAGAAGAAGAAAGAAAGGTCTTCACAGTAGACTTTTTCTTCTTCTCTTTCAATAAAGAAAAACAGGGCAAAATTATTTTAAACAAAAGTAGAAGTCCTTATCTTTCCTGCATGAGGGGGGGGGGGGAAAGTTGTTTAAATTTTTGCATCTTTTCAAGCAATTCCTTTTTGGTTAATAGATCCCTAACATTAGTAGCCCAAAGTAATATTCTGTTTATTTAAACATTTGCTGGAAATAATAAATTGGATCCAGGGGTAAATTTGAATGAAACACAGATGGACAATTTGATCTCCAAAGTGAAATGTAGAAAAGAGGAATTCTTTTGTCTTTGCCAGAGAAAACAAGTGATCGCTTTCTCTCATGCAAATAGTTCTTTATTGTTTCATGTGTAATATACCCCTTTGTCTTCCAAGATTTCTCTGTGTCACCAAACTCAAATAATCACCAAACTCAAATTGAAATTGAAATCTTCATCTCTGAGAGTAGAAAACATCTATGACTGTAAGAGAGATATATATCTCTTCAGTTTCAAAATCCTATCTCAGAGAAGAAAGAGTTCAGTTGCCCCTAAATAGATATGGCCTTGCTACACAATCCATAAAGACCACAAGCAAAAACATTGTTTAAAAGTACAAAACAAATTTAATTAGGAGGTAAGTCCTCCTGGAATTACTGGACCTTAAACCCTTAAGTCTACATGATTTTATCTATAAGTAAGCTATGCATCAACTGACTTTATTCCCAACTGTGCAGTCAAACAGTAACATATTTAGGAATTGGATACCAATATTTGTCTGCATCTATTATTAAAATAGGCTTTCCCGAAGAAGGGGACAAATCTTATTGGGGATGGCTGGGTGAAATGAATTGATTGAAATGCCAGATTTTATCTAGAAAGAAATTCCAGCACTTTGAATTTTACAAATTGATTTCTAAGTGCAACAATGAAACAAACCAAATATGGAATGTATAGAAAAATGTGTATGATTTTAAAAAACAAGACTCTCATCCAGAACACAATAACAAAAATCCCACACTGCAATTTCTGCTATTCCCCATTTTGGTTAATTATACTGTATTTAAATTTTGCAGCTAAATTACACTTTTTTTTAAGGTTGTGGTTATACTGTATTCTCTTTTACTTGGGAGTAAGAAGGATTGATCTCAACAGAATCTTATTTCTAAATAAACCTTAGGATTATTGGGTTAGTTTTGTTCACTTTATAAGCCTGCATTTTTGTTAAGTGGGAGATGTTTTATTGTCAAAATTGTTCTCAGTGAAGAAAGGGAGATATTCTGGGTTTTTTCTCCCAAAAATCGGGCAATGCAGTGTCCTTATGCAGTTCCCATTCATTGTGTTTATGCAGAAGAGCTGTCCATTGAATTGTGTGAGTCCCAAATATTTGAAAGCAACAAAGAAAGAATGAGAAAACCTGGTTGTTCCTGGGGGCATTACATAACTTAAGGCTTTGTGTGAAAGAGCTGAATTAAGAATTTCCTGGCTGGCAGCTCTCTCTCTCTCTCTCTCTCTCTCTCTCTCTCTCTCTCTCTCTCTCTCTCTCTCTCTCTCTCTCGCCCTCTCTCCATCCCTCCCTCCCTCCCTCCCTCCCCTCCTCTCTCCCTCTTTCTCTCTCTCTCCCCCCCTTCCCCCAGTTTTGAGCATTTATTTGGTATGAATTAGTTTTGCTAAAATATACCAAGAATATAGAATGACAAAAATAAGAAGATAAGAGTTTTCAGAAAAACAATCTAGATCATTGTCTTTGGAATTCTTTCATGATGGATTAGAAAAGCGACCAAGGAAGAATATGAAAGAAAGCAAAGGAGAAAGGAAATTTTTTTGCAGTTGTCTTCACCTGCAAATCCCCCTCACCCAGCCCAGTCATTTTATTTTGGTGTTCAAAATATGAGTTCAGTTTTGCTTAGGATAAAGGAGGGAGTCCCTGTGTTTGTCAAGCAGGATGCAGCATTAGTTGCAGGCTGACTATTCAAAGGAATGTGGAATTCGATGGAAGCCAAATATTGACATACCTCTTCAGTTTCTCTCCTGAACTTCTCACTGAGCTTTGCATATAGGAGCCACACAAATGAAGAGAAAAAAGAGATCTAAAATAATCTATGAAGAATTGGTTAAAATGGGGAAAGGAGACTGCTTCCAATCTTATATTTGCACCATAATCCAGTTTCTGTATTCAGGAATAAGTCTGAAGGACCCATCTGTTGTAGGGTATTGCTGCTGAAGAGAGGTGTGGATATGTGGGTGTGAGTGTGTATGAGACAGAAAGAGAAATTGCACCCCCATGGTGCAAGGCATACTTGTTCCCTCTCCAATTCAACCAAGCTTGCATTGCTTTTCTGCAGATAGTACTGTGTTATATAAACTGCCTTCTGGTTTTCTGGATCAGAGTTTAGTTGCAATGTTGCTCACCCCACTCCTTCTTTACATAAAATAAACTTACCATCCTTATTTAAATATTAGAAAAGTAGTAAATAAAAAAGAGGCAAGGACAATCGGCAGGAAAAAATCATTTTATATATTAAGCCAAAATAATCTCACCTCTACTTCTCAGTCAACCTATTCAGCTTCCCACATTCATTCTATTCTGTGTAAAAGCTGCTAGCATGTTCTGTCACATAAACCTCTAGCAAATGATTTGGAGCTGAATTGTTCCCAGTCATTTCAGTAGAGATCCTTCCCTTTTGTGCTGAAATGCTGATACAGTTGCTAGTTCATGGTTCTTAAAAATGAAAATGCCCCTTAAGACATGCAAACATGATGTAGTGGTATTCACACTTGTTTGTACATGTCAGGCAGAACTCTGTATGTCACACAAATACAAATACTAGGAATAGAAAAAATCATGGTATATGTATGAATTAATGTGAAAAATACATTTTCAAACAATGAAAATAATAATGAAATTGCACACTCAGGTGAGTTAGTCTGACTGAATCTGGGGACTGATCTTTCTATAAACATGCTGCAGAATTGCTATGCTGGTTTTTCAGTACTTTATGAGAAACCTTTGTTGATTACAGTATAGGATAGTCTAACTCTAAATATTGTGGATGTATACGTCTTGTTGCTTATGTGGTTTACAGTACATGTATAGGGCTGCACCTATGCATTGCCAGGAAAGAAACAATTACATAGATACCCAAGCACACAAACAATATTGTAAAATTAAATTATTCCTCCACTCAAATGTATGTGAGGACAGGTTTTGCAGGTAATCAAGTTCTGTATTTTGAGTGGAATGGAGCTGCTTTATGTGTGAGATTTGTGTGGGTGTAGGTGTATAAATCATTGTGATGTATCAGCTTAGACTGCATTCACAATGGATGTTCAGAGCATCAATAGGAACATTTTCACACATGACACAGAATGTACATTTGATCTTGTAAGTATAATGCAAATATAACCCCACATTTCTTAACACACATAGTGGATTTAAATCTGGCTCTGTTTTTCCTATTTTACCTTCACAGCATTCACATGTATTGCAAGGGAGGCTCCAGGGAACTTCAGAGTTGTGTTTAAAATCCTTTGTCTCTAATGTCATGTTTTGATACTGCATTCAAAATACTCAGGGCTACTCAGTGAATTATTGGCATGTTTTTCAAAATTTTCTGGGATAGTCAAATTCAATTGATGTTAAGAAAACTACAACAACTAGATTTTGATCTCCTTGCATGAAATCTTAGATCAGTCATCTCTACAGCAATGACAATTTTTCTACAAATACATACCATTTATGGTATGGAGGAAAAGTGATTTATAACATTTTATAAAATCACATTCCCTTGTGTGCATGTGTAAATACTAGTACATTTTTTCACAGAATGTGAAAAATACATTTTCCAATCAGTTTACATTCAAGCCAGTAGGCACTCACAATTACAACAGAAATATAAAGTTTCAAAACTTTTAATATCATGCATGTAAACACTTCCTTATAGAAATACAGGGAATTTTTTAAAGTTAAACTTTAAAGCTTGTTTTCAAAAGTGGACATTAGTGTGATTCCCATGCAATGTTCTCCTAAAATACGGTTAGTTAGTTTTGGATTTAGAATTATATATGAAGCCATACATAATGGCTTATAACATTATCTGCAAGCCAAGAACCCAGAGATAGATCTACAAATCCTGATTCAGGGTTAGGTGTGATTTCAGCTATACTGTTTTGGTATTTATTTCAGGCACATAGATCTTAAAAAGAAGCACTATTTAGAGAGGCATTAAAAGTTAGATTTAAGTTAGCCAGGCAAAGCTACAATCACATCATATTCAATACACTTACCATGGAGTAAAAGATGAGGCTTGCCTTGATCTGATTCCTAGTGACATATTGGATATACAGAATGGCAGGCCAAAGACCCCAACTAAAATGTGATAAAATGTGATTTAACTTTTCCACCTTCTAGAGACTTAAAATAATAATAATAATTCCAGTTTATCTTATAGATCAGGTTCCAAAAGGTTTGGTTTGAAAGGCTTATTTCCTTTAGATCAATCTGGAAACTTGGAGAAGTCAATTATCAATCTTGTTCAACTAAATGAGTTGAAAGTAAGGATATATTTTGTGTTGGATAGTGCAACCTGATGGATGTAAACATGGATAATTAGAGGCCTTTCTTGCTGAAAATTCCAGAGTTGCATTGTTGAATAGGACTTTTTAATCCTAGGAAATAAATATATTTTAAAGAGGTCGTCTGGAGTTCAAAGGAATATTTTCAAATCATCTTGCATGATCCTGAGTGTCTGTGATATGCACTGACTTGCTGCTTTTCGTGAAACATATTTCTAAAAACGTGATTGAATGCCATCTTAAATTCGAATATACTGTTTGGTTTCTTCCAAACTGCCGGCAATATGGCCTCAGATTTTTACTGGAAAATATGCCTCTTATTTTTAAGTAAAGCTTTATTAAGCAAGATTAACAAATGAAACTATTGTGTGGTCAATACCTACATTGTTGAGATATTGTGTAAAATTATATGCCTCCAACAAAGCTGTAATCCTATGAGAAATATCTTTCTATCCTTATGTATCCTTTCTACCATAAAAAAATAAACATATGCAGAGAGTAAGGAACCTGATATTTGGTTGAGATTAACATAAATTAAGAAAGGGAAAACATGTTTTTCAGATAAAAAAAGGAGGAAGCATTGTTAATAATTCAGGTCACACATTTTCAGCAAGGAGTTCTTTAGTTTAAGATGAACTTTTTCCATAGTACAAGTCATAGGGTAGAGTGCTCACTGATGTTTGGACCCAAGTACAGTAAATGCAAGCTCTCTCTTGGGAACAAGCCCCTTCCATGTCATAGATCCTTCTAGAGCAGGGGTCTCCAACCTTGGCAACTTTAAGACTTTTGGACTTCATCTCCCAGAATTCCTCAGCCAGCTGGCTGAGGAATTCTGGGAGTTGAAGTCCACAAGTCTTAAAGTTGCCAAGGTTGGAGACCCCTGTTCTAGAGGATGACAATCACTTTATAATTCACATTGGCCTGTAATGGGGGTATCCCAAATGGGCACAAGATGGGGGGGGAGGATTTATCAAGATTGGTAGTACTGTTGAGTCAGCCAACCTTTTATAATGGGAAAACTCTCTCTATAAAAGGGAGAGGAAAACAACTACCGTACTTATTGTAAAGTTCTTTTAGACTGTAAAAACTCCAGTTTGGAGGGTTTCTTTTCCAGGGATTGTTTCATTGCAGAGGAAAGATTCCAAACAGAGTTGATAGAAAGATTTACACATATCTTTTCCAGTTGCTTTTACATAGCTGGCTAGATAGGATGAGGTAAAACAAACTTGTGTTTTCATTTAAATCATTTGAAGCCACTCAAGAAAGAAGATGGGAAAATAAACTTGAAGGAAGCTTATAAGAATGTGGAAGGCAGGGAGGTGAGGTTGAGTGGTTAGGGGGAAGTGGAAGCATACATCTTCATAGCAAGTCCCCCTTTCTCCTCTGAAATTGAAATGTGAAGATATTTACATTTCTCCATGTCTGAAGAAAGGAAATGATCAGTGATCTCCGTGTCTGAAGAAAGGAAATGATACAAATAAAATAGCATCCTGTGAATTGCTTTACTAATTCCAGTTGGTTGTATCTGAATTTGAAAGAATTTACATTGACAGGTAGAACTTTCATTGGAAAGTTCCCAAACATAATTCTCTGACTCCTATGAACTAGAAACAGGTAAATTTTAAGAAGAGTAGAAACTATTTTTTCCAATAAACAGTATTTTTCCTTAAAAATTGATTCTCCCTTTTGACTGTGTTTAGGAAGAAGTGAGAGAGGTTTGTCTTGGAAGACAGCTAACAAAACAAAAGCACAGTGAACTAGCGTTTTCACCTCTGTTCGAATACAGAAGTATTGGACAACTGGTTATGATGGAAACTAATACAACACTA
Organism: Thermophis baileyi; assembly: GCA_003457575.1. Classification (NCBI taxonomy): domain Eukaryota; kingdom Metazoa; phylum Chordata; class Lepidosauria; order Squamata; family Dipsadidae; genus Thermophis; species Thermophis baileyi. Next base: position 1,051,585 of record QLTV01001726.1, read on the forward strand.
CTGAAATATTCCTTGTTACTGGAAGGTTGTACACAAGAAAAAAGAGTATTTTTCTTTGTCATCTCCTTCAAGCTAGCTGGAAAAGAAAGGGAATAAAGGTGGGCTTTATGTAAATGAATTTAAGTTGTATATACTGTATATAAACTGTATATACTGTATAACCTTCACCGTGCAATCTGGAACCCTAAGTAAATAAAATAAATAAAAAAAATGTATTTTTAAACAACAACCAAAATAAGTGTGTATTCAACTTTTTAAAATAGAGACATTGATTATATCAGGCTACAGAAAGATTTTTGTGTGCGTGTTAAATTAGTAATCCCACTTTCTGCTGTAGATATAAAACAACTAAAATGATTGCTGGATCAAGACTGAAATCTTAGTTAAATTAGGCTTGCTGAAACCAGTGGAATTAAACCTAGGCATTATAAAGTTCTTAAATTGATCCTGGGATTATAATGTAAGTGTTGCTAAAGTTATATTCAACTCTGTTTTATTTATGGAAAACATATGAGTGTTAGACTAAGCTTTCATATTTCAAGCAACATTAAATGTATTTTGGGACAGCATAACCTTTGGTATTGGTAACAAACTTGTTTTTATTGAACTGAATTGAATTGAACATTTATAGTCCTTAAGTGGTCAAGAATATTGAATTGAATTGAATTGAACATTTATAGTCCTTAAGTGGTCAAGAATATTGAATTGAATTGAATTGAACATTTGTAGTCCTTATGTGGTCAAGAATATTCCAAATGCATTATGTACAAGATGAATATTTTCATATTGTTTTCCAACATTTAATGGTATAATCAATCTCTTACTTCTCAATTTTGCAGAATATTAGAAGAATTCCAACTTCCAAAGTTCTGCCCTGTAAATACTAAACAGGGTTTGTTTTCTTTAACATTCTTTTTATTAAAAAGAATGGTTCCATTACTTTGGTAATACTTTGTCTGTTTGTTGTGAAGAATCAAACATGGCTGTTCTTTACAATGCTACAATCTGCTATTTGGATGTGTTCACCAGTTGTGCTGATTTCCAATTCCGTGCCTTGTTGCAAAATAACTAGTGAACTGAATTTGGGACTAGCCTGTTTCTTCATACATTTTAAGGAGCTAAAAATAAAATGCAGTTACTCTAGATGAGTAAAATGTGCATCAGATTGTTTTGTTTTCTGGAAACTATAAAAAATGACAATACAAGGAACCTGATATTTTTAGTGAGCCCATAGGGGAGAAAAAGTATGCCACATCTTTATAACAATAGCATGTAAGCCTCTGTGAAAACAATTCAATGTACAGATTTCTTCAATTTGGTGTCTTCTAAGATGTGTAGGATTCTCATAATTCTGATGTAGCAAGCAATTTGCAGATACTAAGTCAATGAAAACTACATTAAAAGTCATGCCAGCCTATGATTTAGTCAACATGTATTGAACTAGCTGGGTTTATTCAACACTGCATGCAGTAAAGATGGAGGACTTGTAAGCCACATTGGCCGGGTTTCCAAAACCTCAATTAGGCAAACAAAGCTCCACCTCATTTTAGCTTAATGCAATATCTCAGTGAATTCTTAGTAGATTGGGAGCTAGAGCAGCGGTTCTCAACCTGTGGGTCGCGACCCCTTTGGGGGTCGAACGACCCTTTCACAGGGGTCGCCTAAGCGCGCGCTAGCCCGCCATCTTGGTGCCACGCCCCCTTTGTCACCTCATCGCGTGCGGGGAGGGGGTGGGTCGGGGTCGCGGCGGCGGGTCGGGTCGCAGCATTAGGAAGGTTGAGAACCACTGAGGTAGAGGAAATTGATTCAGGCTTCCTATACAGTTCTGAAGTTCATTGGACAATTTTGGAGCCTATAGTTCACCTACATGTACAGGCTGCATTTATAAAAGATGCTAAACCATGGTTTGCTAAACCATTGTAAATTGAAAAAAAATTGGACACCTACAACCAAGTGTGTGGGTGTGTTGGAGGGATTGTTTTGGTTTATCAATCTGTTTTAACCCAGTGTGCAGTTGTATGCACAGCCTAATTCTTGCAGAATGAGAGAACGCAAGCCAGAAACTTCTCTCAGCTTTTTGCAGAATAAAGCAATTATCATATTTACTCTGAATTAAACTTCAGTAAATTAGTTAGAATTGCATCCTTAGCATAGAAGAAAGTGGACTAAGATCATTTTGGATCAAATGTACATTCCTATTTTTTAAATTCATTTTTCAGTGAAGCAAAATATCAAGAGAAAAAGAGATCTAAGTATCTTTACTAACTAAATTAACTTACTGTAATTTTGGCTTCAGTCTTTCAATATTATTTGACCCCAATTGTTAAAAGAAGGGATAATCCTTACCTCTGACTGATAACTATAGTTCTCAATCTATTTAGAACTGTTAGGTTGAACTGCTATATGAAGGAGGTTCTTCCTTATAAAAAGAGGCTTTTCTCAAAATGGGAATATAGCAGGCTTAGGCATTTCCTAATTGATTATACTTTGGTTTTTTTTTTATAGCATTGTAAATGTTGCAGAAGAGAAATGAAATAATTACATGGAAATTTATAAACATATCCACCTGATTTCTACTTCCAAATCTATAGGAAATATTTTTGAAAATTCTGAATCCTTGTAGAACAATTTTCACATCCTTTAATTTTTTTTTATTTAAGAGAAACACAGTAAGCTAAGCTAAAAAGAGAGCTAGATCTTTCAGATCTACTTTTGTTTTAAATAGAAGCCTAAAATGTACCAGTCAAGTGATCCAAATAGTGTTGAAGAATATGTTGAAAATTCAATCAATACAACACCTTTTTTCCCCCCTATATGTTTATATAGGCAGTTTGGACAGGTGGGGCTGCAGCATGTTGGAGAAATAGGAAATCAATATTTACAGTATTAGGGTTTGAAAGCAGACATTTGTATCCCAGTATTTTGGAAAGCTATTGCCTTCTCTATTTTGCCCCAAATCCCTACTTACATCATTGGATTAATATGAATCTATGTTACAAAGTAAGGATGATTAAGATCATGGCTGACTTCACATATCACACTGAATTATAACATGGCTTGATTGGTTTTGGTTACTATGTGGTATGAACACTACCAACTATAACTTATTCAATAAACTAAGTTTAAACAAAACATGGCTTAACATACATAAACTTATCAATATGAAGTACTCTGAACACATGAAATGTATTATATAAATGCTAACAATTGTTATATTTAATCTAATATTAGAGAATGGTATTAGATTATTGTGTACAAGTGGTACACAGTGGTATTTACTATAAATAGTAGAAGGATGTAAATATTAATTTGGTTTACTTTGTTTGCAAGGACAATAGTTATGTGTTGTTGCAAACTTCAACTTCATTTCAAAAATTTCTGAAACCTAGCTTTCTAAAGAAAAGTATATAATCCAAATTTACTATCCACAACAAGGTTTTTTGAGCTGCGTCCCCCCCCAAAACATTTTCCCAATCCTAACTGAAGAAATTCATACTTTTATTATATTGTGCTTTGGAACATCTTGAAAATAAAAAGACTAGAACTGTGAGATGTGATTAAATGTTAACCTGCCTGCAGCAAAACTTCAAGCCTGGCCACAAATTACATTTTACAACCGCATTCCACAAAAGGAGGCTTTCCCATTTCATGCAATGCGTTTAGCAGCCAGGTTATGGCCTCAAATGCAAGCCCTCTTTCTGATAGCCAAAGAAACAGGAAAGAAGAAGACTTGGAACCCATCGATAGGAAGAGATGCTGCAGAAAAGTGCTTTGCTCAGGGGATCATCTATCTCAAGAAGGCCCTCACCTCTTTGGGTTATTTTGTGGGTTTGATTATTAATCACAATTTGGATACACGCTGAGGAGTAGATTAATAGGAGATTTCATTCTATGTGGGCAGTCAGTAAATAAATTTCCAGAGCTGTCTGTTAGTTATACGGCCACTTTGGGGAGGGAACGTTTTCTGTTTCTTTATCTTTGTTTAATAAATGTCAGAGACATTATTTCCAGTAGGGGGAAAAAAAGTTAAGGGAGGGGTGAAAGATTGGAGGAAAGAAGAGAGGAGGGAAGGGGTGCAGATTCCTTATTTGAATGTGTTGTTTGAATGTCAGTGATAAATTAGATAACAGCAAGTTAAAAGAGTCAGGCCTTGGAGAGGGGAGAAGGAGAACTTCAGATTCCTTAATCTAGGAGTGGTTGAGGGAGCATAGTGTAATTTGGGGAGGGTTTTTTTTTTTTTTTTAGTATTATTTCTCCTTAAAAGTTTTCATTTATCTTCATTTATTATGTTTACATAGAGTCAGTAGAGAAATGGGAACAATGATTTCTGACTGGGACATGGGAAGTGGTGTCTATGTTTGCCCACTTGTGTGTGTGTGTGTGTGTGTGTGTGTGTGTGTGTGTGTGTGTGAGAGAGAGAGAGAGAGAGAGAGAGAGAGAGAGAGAGAGAGAGAGAGAGAGAGAGAGAGAGAGAGAGAGAGAGAGAGAGAGAGAGAGAGAGAGTCACACACAAAGGCGCTCACATTCCCTTGACTGTTTTGGTTTATCAATCTCTGATGAGCTTGAAATGAAAGGTCTCCCTAAACCCACACCCCAGGAAAACTCTTTTATTTTCTTGCAGATAACAGAGAGGGCAGAACAGAGGGGGCAGAAAAGAAGGGGGGGAGGGAGGGAGAGAGAGCACTGAAAACATCACAACCCCTAACCCTAATAATCAGCCTGGAATTTTAACTTCAGGCTGCCAAGGTGCTATTTTTCCTATATCTGTGCTGTTAACATCTGCATGTTAATAGCGCAATGGACCCAGCTTAGGCAAATTGCAAGGAATTTACCTTAAATGAGGCCATATAGAAATAAAAGAGAAAACCAGGAAGGAAGGAAGGAAGGAAGGAAGGAAGGAAGGAAGGAAGGAAGGAAGGAAGGAAGGAAGGAAGGAAGGAAGGAAGGAAATGTCCTTAGAACAAATCTACAACAAAACTGGATCTCCTTGGAAAAAGACTTTTGAGAAACTTGAGAAATTTGAGATGATGCAATTGCTAAGAATAAAATAATGCATTTTTAAAAATGAATGACTCTTATTTGTCCTACTTTCCATTTAGTCTATTTTTTCTTTCTTATTCTTCATTCATTGCCTTTTTCTTTTCATTTTAATTTAAAGTACTGTTTCCTTTCATTTTAATTTAAAGAAAACATAATGTAACAAAACCTTCCCTTAACTAAAGCAAATTCCAATGTGAGTGTGTATATAGCATAATCTTTGGTGTGGAAGGACAATTTTATTACAGATTAAGAGTTTATAATATATTTTTGTTTGATGTTTCTATGGTGCCACAAGATTAGTAATATATCAGTGCAACAGCAAAAATATGCAATCAAAAATTGAACCAAGTACTAACTGAAAGTCAAATATTAGAGAAAATGTTCAAATGAGTTCCCCAAAGAGCATAGCTCTATTTAATGATATTGTTGGGTGTTGGTGAGGGAGGTGAATGATGATAGTAGGAAAGGGAAACCCATAATCATTATATACAAATAAAAACAAGAATTAAAACCTTTAATATGCAACATGTTGACAAGCAGTAATATTAAATTTGTAATTAGCCACAACAACAGATCAATGTACGTGTTTATATTGGATCATAGAGTCCATTTGGGAATTTATATGCAAGGTGGGCTAGGACTGTAGCCAGAAGCTATACACAAAGAACTGTTTCCCAGTTTGTTTAATTGCCATACATGTATGACTGTCTTCCAAAAGAGAAATACATATTCTCTATCTCTCTTACAAAAAACAGTCAGTTTGGAAGGAAATCCTGGTATTTCCCTCCTGTGATCTAAACAAAATGTTTCTTTTTGTCTTTCTTGAATATTTTTTTATTACAAAAGAAACAATTGCCAGCTTAGCTTCTGCGATGGTTTTTACAATTCGGTTCTAATTAAGTTTACTCAGAAAGAAGTCCTTTTTGCTTTCCATAAGCATAATCATATGACAGCATCCATCTTAGACAATATCAATGATTCAAGAAAAAGGCTATTCTTTATTGCCAACAGTACAGAAACTTTTCTTCTCAAACCTTCTGTTTTCTGCATCTCTTCTTTGTTCAAAGTGCTAAAATCTTCCAACAAAGCTGCAGGCACCTTGTCGCATGTGAAATCATTAGCAAAGTTTCTTTCCCTCTTGATGTGAAAAATGATTCTGTACAATGAAGGGTACTTCATACACAAGAAATAAATGGCATACATTTGCTACAAAGTAAGACCAGCATGTAACAGTTGAATTCAACATGTATTGCTAAGACATGGCTCATACTTTAATCGTGGTTTGTAGATTAACCATTCTTTCTCAGTTTATACATAACACTTTATCAAAGAATGTGTGGGACATGCTTTTTTTCTCTGCTATCTAGAAGCTCAAAAATAAGGATGATCCTACAGCACAATCATATACATTTTTGAGTTCTTTCCTATATAATGAAATATAGTTTGTTCCTAACCAGAGATACCATAATATTATAGGTAATAGGGTTGATTTTCCTTATGAAGTATATGGTAAAGCAAAAATGGATTTGCAATTGTAGTTGTTGCAAAGCTTATTTGAAAGCCAAGGCACTGATTTTCTTTGTTCCTTGTTGGAAATTAGTAGAAAATTCTTGTCCTAATGTTTGGCAATCTCTGATTTCAGAGATACAATTTCTGGAAGCTTTAAAGGGTTTATTCATTGAGCTATAACAAAAATTGGGATCTAGGATTCCTACCATTGTATGTTTGTATGTTATGTAATGTTTTTTTTTTTTTTTGTTTGGGTGTATAAATATT
>QLTV01001726.1:1064167-1103694 GCA_003457575.1 Thermophis baileyi
CTTTCCTTTCCTTTCCTTTCCTTTCCTTCCCTTCCCTTCCCTTCCCTTCCCTTCCCTTCCCTTTCCTTTCCTTTCCTTTCCTTTCCTCCTTTCCTTTCCTTTCCTTTCCCCTCCTCTCCTCTCCTTTCCTCTCCTTTCCTTTCCTTTCCTTTCCTTTCCTTTCCTTTCCTTTCCTTTCCTTTCCTTTCCTTTCCTTTCCTTTCCTTTCTCCTTTCCTTCTTTCCTTTTTTTTTCTTTTCAGAAAAGAAGAAAGAAGTCAATTGACCAGGCAGGGATGTTTGCTTTCTCTGAATATAGAGTTTGCACTGAGGGTTGTCAATGACCAAAAAGGTAACTAAACTACTGCATTTATATAGCAATGGACAAATATAATGGAAGCTCAAGACATGGTAATTCATTGAGATTCATAATAGGAAACAAGTAACATATTAATGTAATATTGGATTTCCAGGGGATGCTGAAAAACCATCAAATATGAAGACTAATTTTTAATGTCCCATGAAGGATTTGTTTTAATATGAAAGCTTGCTCCCGTAGCTAATGAATTACTGGTAGCCACGAACAAGCTGAATTTGATTCTATTATCCACCACGGACTTAGTATTCTCTACTATTTTCCATTTGTAAATTCAGAGGACAGAAAACTGTGGAGAAATGGTTGCTTTGTTTTCCTAATGTAGGTAAAGTTCTCTAAAAGTCCTGCCTCATACGCTTGACTCAATTTGTGGATTTTGGCAAAAAAGTATTTAAGACATCTGATAATGAGAAGGGCTATAAAAAGATAGAGAACAGTTCAGAGGCAATATTGATAGTAAGCAGGGGTGGGTTCTAACTTACCTCGCTGCCGGTTTGCTTCCTCCCGTGCCGCATGGCTGCGCCTCATGGGTGCGCGCTTGCTTCGCGGGCGCTTGCTTGCTTCATGGGCACACGTACCTGCGCAGTGCAAAAAAAAAAATGTAAAAAGCTGAAAACAAGATGGCGATGCATGTACAGTGCCGGAAACTCAGCTTCTGCACATGCGCAGAAGAAAAAAAAAAATTCAAAAAAAATTAATTAAAAAAAAAAGATGGCGGCGCCCATGGACCGGCACCGACCGAACCGGATCCGTGACGTCATCGTGATGTCACCAGCGGGTCGCTACCAGTTCGGGCGATCCGGTCCGAATCGGGAGGAACCCACCTCTGATAGTAAGGCTGTAGTTCTATAAACATCTACCTGGGAATAATCTACTTCAGTGAGGTTTATTTCTAAGTAGAATTATTATATTCCTATGAACTAGGGAGGGTCTCTTAGGCAATTCATCCCAAACTCAAGTTTCTTTTAGTTGACAATTGCCGTGGCAATTTTTCTTCCTGTTCCTCAAGTGCCATACTATGCACCTCACAATACTGACTTTATCATTTAATATTCATTGTGGTTTATGCCAGGGGTCTCCAACCTTGGCAACTTTAAGACTTGTGGACTTCAACTCCCAGAATTCCTCAGCCAGCAAAGCTCTAACCCTAACCCTAACCCTAACCCTAACCCTAACCCTAACCCTAACCCTAACCCTAACCCTAACCCTAACCCTAACCCTAACCCTAACCCCTGCTTTATTCAGTAAAACATATTAAGCAAAGCTAGGCAATAAGCTCGCCCTTCTACCCTGATACTGTAGCATGCAGATCTTTGATTCCTTCATAACCACTTTTATGAGACATGTCCTCATGATGTTTCCCCCTTCTCATTCTGCATATTGCGGACATAGAAATCAACTTCAGTTGTTCTGCTATTAAAGTAATATTTTTCTTTTTCTCCCTACACAAGCCTTGTTAATCTATGATAATGCTAGAGATGGCATGATAAGGGTTTGCCCAGTTCCTACTGGCAGCTTAAATTTAATCCTCCCTATATCCTGTTTCTTGGCATTGCCTTCCATGGCCATTTTGTCTCAGGCAGCAAGACGTACACATATCTGCTTTATAACATCTAGCTGGCACTTTAGGAAATGCTGGTTAGGCATTGCTCAACATACTAGTATACATGTGTTTACTAGTTTTTGGGAAGACTGGTACACCTGATGCTGAATATATAAATAGTGGGGTTTTTTTTTTTTAAAAAAATCAATAAAGCTGTCCAAAAAAAACCTTGCTGGAACAATTAAATTGAGAAAGAGATAAAGCAGTGATCAGTTTCAAATAAGCGTATTAAGGGTGTTTTGGATGTGTCTGAGTGTCTCTGTGTGTGTGTTACTGGGCTTCATGTGATCATTCTCCAATTGACTTTATTGTCTATTGGATGATGGGCCCTGTTATTTGGATTACACCACCATTTTGTCTATTTTGTAGACTACTTCTGGATGTTTGCATATTTCATGTTAATATTCTATTACTGCATTTTTAAAAGAAAAAAGTTCACTTTTCTTAAATGAAATATTACAGTGAACTCCTGGATCATAGTGAAACAGCAACAACCAACACATTAGCTGTCTGGTTGATGTGGGAGTACAGTGTGACCCTCTGCTGATGAGCCTCCAGGTTCCATCCTGACTGACTTATTGTTTCATTTTACATGGGAATATGTCAGGCCCTTCAGACCAGAACCATATGGTAAGTTCCAATTAAAATGATTTATTGCTTATGCCTATGCACGGGAATCTAGTCAACTAATGATTAGCATTTTTTTGCCCTTAGTCTGCTTGTAGCAACTAGAGAGTCGAGACTGATTCCTCTTTTGACTCCGCCCCAGGCTCTGCCACTTCTCCTCCTACAGAATACTGATCTTGAGTTCAATATATTAATCTTCCAGAAAATCAATATTCCTAAGTAAAAAAAAAGTCGTGGCTGATTAGTCAGTAGGGTTATATGAGAGGTGTAAGTTGATATAGGAGTGACTCTGTTGATGGGACTGCATCTCTTTCCCACTCCATCTGATGCCCTCTTACACCCCATTAATTAGTCTCCTGTCTTTTGCTGTTGTTGACAGTGAAATAGTTGACTTTCAGAAGATTGACAGGTAAGTATCCCTTGGACAACTTGAGAGATAGCTAAACCTTCTATCCAAGAATAAGAATCCATACATCTTATTCAATCACACATTATTAAAAAACAATTCAAGGTTCTTTTTCTACTAGCTGGTGACAAAGGGTGGGAGAGGAAAGGAAGCGGGGACCTATCACTGACTTGAAACTATCCCTCATTAAATCATTAAGGACAGCACCACTGAATTGTCATATTAGTGAAGAGTTACCTCCAGCTGTAAAGTTCAGCACAATTATGTCAATATTGTTTTCTAACACAGTTGTAATGATGACCTGCCAGTATTTCTGCATTCAGGCACACTTTCCCTAACCCTAACCCTAACCCTAACCCTAACCCTAACCCTAACCCTAACCCTACCCTAACCCTAACTATAGAATCTTAGATGATATTTTAATTTTGGAAGCACTGAGTACACAAATTCCATATTGATGAGGTCCTTGTGTCTCACCATTTGGTTGATGGGCCTACTTGGAACAACAGCGCACAATAGTACAAGGCCATGAAACAAACAAAAATATCATTATTGTTCTATGTTCTAATGTTACATTGTTCCATCATTGAAAGTAGTAATGGTGCTAGAAATGGATGTCCAGAATAGTTTGAAATATAGGACTGGAAGAATCTTTTTAAAAAGGGGAGCAGGGTGAGATTAGAGATGGGACTTTGCCAGGTGCAGTGTAAGCTTATTTTTCCTGATTTTTAATGATGGAGGCATGTATTGGTGGTGTTGACTCTCTAACCTTAGTTTTAATCTATTTTATCCACCTTATGCATTATCTATCCCTTCTAGTACTTCACTCAAACTTGTCAATAGTACCATGCCTTTGAATACCAATAGATTTATTGTACTCATGTCTTGAGTGTGGGCTTCCTCAAGGCATCTTGGTTACTGTGGGAAATATGATGTAAACTATTAAACAGGCCTTTCTTATGGCAATGGCATACGGTAGAGTTTTTCTTATGCAGTATTTCTTCGTTCCAAAACAAATATGTGCACATCTCCACTACCACCACCAGAGGTCAGAAAATGATTCTTTTTGATAAAGATCACTGGTAATTTAAATTCCACTTTAGGATACTACCCTTTGCGGGATCCTAACATAACCCTCTTATTTCTCCCTTCCAACTTTTGGAAATCATCTTAGATTTTAGAACAAATTTATAACAATTAGGAATTCTTTCCCTCTCTTTTTAAAACAATTCTTATGATAGAACACAACATAGATTTACTTATTCTTATCTTTAGCCATTTAAGATATGTGAAGTGCACATATCTTAAAATGGCTAATGTTGAGAAACATTGGATTAGAATAACAGATCACAAAATCGGATTACATTAAAAAAAGATTGATAATAATGTAACACATGACTAACTCAATAACAAATGAATATTGATTAAAGGAAGACAACAATATAACCAAGGGAGTTATTAATTTTAATATATTTATATATGGTTTACTATGCTGAAATCTCTCTAAGCAGTTTACAATAAAAATAGGCTTGTTCTAAATTTATTCTGGGAAGGCCTGGAAGAAAGTGAAAACTTGTTTTTCATTCTAAAAAACATGCAGGCTGGAGGTTCTGCAGCTTTAGTTCCAACATTTTTGGAAACATCTATTTTTACAATGAAGACTGATTATACTCAATAAATTGGAAGTGATATAGAATCCTTTTCTAATGTACAATAGGCTCTTACATATTTGTCATAGTTTTAGCATTTTTGGTTGCTCCTCTGACACTGATATTGCAACTCAATTTTGTTTAGCATGTTGTGTGAACCCAGATAATTGTGACTTATTTGATACATCTTTATCAAACTAAAGATTAACATGATATGTGATCCCAGTTGCTGAGATTATCTAATTAAAAATTTTCAGTAGAAAAATTGGGAACGCTCAGGACCAGAATAGATGTGGATAAGATAAGATAAGATAAGATAAGATAAGATAAGATAAGATAAGATTTCTCTGTAGGCGCTCCGACTCTGTGGAACCAACTTCCCCCCGAGATCCGTACTACCCCCACCTTACTGGCCTTCCGTAAAGCCGTTAAGCCCTGGCTTTTCCGGCAGGCCTGGGGCCAATAGTTGTCCTGATTGGCCCATGTATGGTTGTGTGAATGTTTTATTTTAATATAGATATGTTTTTTTAAAATTGTTTTTATATGTTTTATTTTTATTTTTTTTACATGATGTAAGCCGCCCAGAGTCCTTCGGGAGTTGGGCGGCATATAAATTTTATAAATTAAATTAGATAAGATAAGATAAGATAAGATAAGATAAGATAAGATAAGATAAGATAAAAGATAAGATTTATTGTCATTTTTTACTGTGTGAGCACACTTGTGCGCGCACACCTCTCTCTCTCTCTCTCTCTCTCTCTCTCTCTCTCTCTCTCTCTCTCTCTCTCATCTATCACTGTCCATTTTGAATATACAGCAGAATAAGGTATATAGGTAGTCCTTGAATTCCTACCATAATTGAACTCGCAAAATTATGACAGTCATTAAGATGTTATCACATGAACACACCCAATTTTATGACCTTTTTGCAGCAGTTGTTAAGCAAACCCAGGATGAATGTGGCAGTCAAAATGAACGTGACGGTCATTAAGTGAACCCATTGCTTGCTACAGGGCATATTTTTGCAATCGTTCTTTATATATTTTAGCCTCTAGTCCCCTAATCATCTTTGTTGCTCTTCTCTGCACTCTTTCTAGAGTCTCAACATCTTTTTTACATCGTGGTGACCAAAACTGGATGCAGTATTCCAAGTGTGGCCTTACCAAGGCATTATAAAGTGGTATTAACATGTGATGTAGATTCTATCCCTCTGTTTATGCAGCCTAGAACTGTGTTGGCTTTTTTGGCAGCTGCAGCACACTGCTGGCTCATACTGTGTTTCTCCAAAAAGATGACCCACCTTGAAAAGAAGCCCTATCACGTTTTTGAGCGTATGCAATTAAATTAAGCCCCACCAACAAAATTAGCCCTAATTAAGACCCCACCCACCCCAGGGTGCAGGGGGTGGGGCGAGGCACACAGGTAAAAAATAAGCTAGGGTGGGGATGGGGGGTGGAGCTGCCCTACTTACCAGGCCTCGCACACCCCGACACCTGCCTCGCCTTCTTCTGTGGCTGCTTGCAGCCACTCGCACGCATCGCCCCGGCTTTTCACCTTTAGATGCCTGCCGGAGCTCTGTTATCGGCTGCAGATGCCTTCCAGCAGGCATCTGAAGGTGAAACGGAGGCAGGGCGATGTGTGTGAGTGGCGGCACATTGCCACAGAAGAAGTGGCCAGCAGCGGGCTCCTGCTGGGCAGGGCTGTTGGTGCCACCGCCACAAGATGAGTTAATAATTAGAACCCTCCAAAAAGAAGACCTAGTCATTTTTCGAGGGTCAAAAGAAAATAAGACCCAGCCTTCTTTTTGGAGAAACACGGTATTTAAATGATTGTCCACTAGGACTCCAAGATCCCTCTCACAGTTACTACTATTGAGCGAGGTACCACATATACTGTACCTGTGCATTTTGTTTTTCTTGCCTAAGTGTAGAACCTTACTTTTTTCACCATTGAATTTCATTTTGTTAGATAGCACCCAATGTTCAAGTCTGTCAAGATCCTTCTGTATCTTAAGCCTATCTTCTGGAGTGTTGGCTATTCCTGCCAGCTTGGTGTCATCTGCAAATTTGATGAGTTCCCCATCTATCCCCTCGTCCAAGTCATTGATGAATGTCCACTAATTTTGTCACTTTGTCAAAGAATGCAATAAGATTAGTCTGGCATGATCTGTTTTTGACAAACCCATGTTGGCTTTTGGTTATTACTTTGTTTGCTTCTAGGTGTTCGTTGATTCGTTGCTTGATTATCTTTTCCAGAATCTTCCCCGGTATTGAGGTCAGGCTGATATTCCCTGGTATTGAGGTCAGGTTGACTCAGCCTTCCATCCTTCCGAGGTGGGTAAAATGAGGACCCAGATTGTTGGGGGCAATATGCTGACTCTGTGAACTGCTTAGAGAGAGCTGTAAAGCACTGTAAAGCTGTATATAAGTCTAAAGTGCTAAGTGCTATTGCTATAGGTCTGTAGTTTCCTGGATCTATTTTTTTCCTTTTTTGAAGATGGGAACTACATCAGCTCTTTTCCAGTCCTCTGGCAGTTCCCCTGTGCTCCAGGATCTTTGAAAGATATAGTTCAGTGGTTCTGAGATCTCATCTGCCAGTTCCTTCAGAACCTTGGGGTGCTCACTTACCATTTTCTTCCCTATTTTAACTTGTGCTCCTAATCTGTTTTTTGTGGTGCTGTTTTTGATAGGTTGGACTGTTTTTTCCCTTTGTGTAAAGACAGATGCAAAAAATGAGTTAAGTAGTTCTGTTTTCTCCCTGTTGCTGGTCACCTTCTTGCCACTTTCTCCCAGCAATGGACCAATTGTTTCCTTGACTTTTTTCTTGTTTTTAACATGTTTTTTCTTGTTTAACATGTTTTTTTGTTATTTTTTACTTTTGTCGCAAGCCTTCATTCATTGTTAGCCTTAGCTTTCCTCACTTCATCATTGCAGGCTCGGGCTATTTGCTGATATTCTAGGTAGTTGTTGGAACTTTGAATCTGCGTTGTAGCATTTTTGAGGTCCATCATAATAATTTAGAGCAGCTGTTAAGCATAAGTTGAGAATTACCATTAGTTAACAGCAGGGAAGATAATCTGTTGTGCAGGTGGGCAGCCGGTGGTCCCAAGGCCATAGGCAGCCCTAATGCTTTTTTTGAAACCACAAGAATTGCTTGGGAACAGAATTGGTGAACAATGAGAGCAACAGTTATCTTTCTTTTTCTGCTACTATTTTCCCAACACACTTTTTCTTTCAACCAGTAGAGGAATAAATATTTTTTGCTAGAGTGCTGAGAACTTTTGAAATATGGTACAGCTGAAGACTACATACATTTCCAAGCCTGAAATTCATGCTTCTTCTACCTGACAGCAGCTTCCTAGGATTTCAGACAAATCTTTCCAATTACGGAACATTGGAAACTATACCCCAAAGCTTTTTAATGCAAAATCTGTCCTTTGAGTTGTCATTAATTCCCATCCCCATGCCTTCATATCTTCGTAAGAAAAACCTTCACTATTCTACTTTTGCTGCAATAACATTAATATTTTAAGCAAATCATAGCAAATCTATTCTGAAATCTCTTTCTTGTTCTTTTTTTCCAGCCCAGTCTAAAAATCTTACTCAGCCTTCACAAAGAGAGATTCATATGATTCGTGGTAACAAATGGCAAATCTTAGAAAGATTTAACAGTTAAATCTTAGCACAGCTTTGCTTAATCAGGTATCTTCCAGATCTGTTCAACTATGGGGAGTATCCTGAGGCGTTACAGTTTCTACAGCAGCGGTAATAACTGGAAACTAAACTGCCACTCCACATTCAAAGAGAGTAAAGTAAATTATTCCTTGCAACCACCTATTGATATAATTACTTCACCTGACATGCATTGGTCTGGTAATGGCAGGATGCAGAGGAGTTGAAAACCCATCAAGCTATTTTTCCATGAGGGCCTGGAGCCAAGGTGAAAGCATTAGTTCCTGTTGTTTTGGAGAACATACAGCCGTAAGCTCTACACTGCTTGAACATCTCTCAGAATAAAGTAACTTTGCAGGAGTTTTAAGGACGTAGAACCTGAGCAGAAATAAACGAGGCTCAGCAGCCAAAGAAAGATAATATTGTTGGATCACAAACATGCAGAGGGCTAACACTAGACCTGTGGAGGGGCCCTATACATCACTGTCAGCTAGCATGACCACTGAAGAGCACCAGGTTGAAGCCAATTGTTTTAACATGCTACTTTCACAGCAGCCAATCCTTCCTGGAAAGGTTAATTTCTGAAGGTAAACTAATTAGAGTGCAATTAAAAAGACAATTCATCACAAAACTCACCAGGAAGCCTCAATGAGAATGTGAATAAAGACATGCAGATTTGCTTGCAACACTGCCTATGTTCTTTTGCACCAGAACTGATGCACTTGCATATTTTATTTAACACGAAAATCTGTCCCCTTCTTTTTTAGCTTCAGAGGTAGCTTAAGTCAGAGATACACAACTTGATGCCCCAGGTATGTGTACTTCTCAAATCCTTGGCTATAGTCCCAGAGATTCTCTAAAAATATCATCAATTCATATTCATATATTAGGAGAAAATGATCTGCTAACAATATAAAGTTAATTTAATTTTAATAACATAGGAGTACCTTATTTTAAACCACATTTGTTTGTTCTTGGCCCCACCAATTTCTTTACATTCACTGGACTATTTTTGGGGAAATAACTTGGAATCCTAGCACATCACTCAAAACCTGAATATGGTCCTTGGTGCCCAAAAGTGACACATTCCTACTCCCAGCCATAATGTGGTTTTTGCTTACTACGGTTTTTGTAGTTTGTAAATAGCTTAGCTCAATGTAAGATTTCAGACAACAATAATTTATTCAACAAACCAAGGTTAAATAAGCCATGTCTTAGCAAAACTTGTGACTTCAGTCCAGAGGTGGGTTCCTCCCGGTTCGCACTGGTTCTATAGAACCGGTAGTAAACCGGTGGTGATGTCACGGAGCCGGTTCTGTTGGTGCCGGTCTGTGGACGCCGCCATCTTTTTTTGGGAATTTTTTAAAAAAAAATTGGGGGGGGGGAATTTTTTGCTATTTTTTGCTTCTGTGCATGCGCAGAATCCGAGTTTTTGGTACTACGCATGCGCAGCTATGCGGTGCGGCCATGCGGCGTGCAATTCGCACGTAGCCATGTGGGGCAGGAGGAAGCGAACCGGCAGCGAGGTAAGTTAGAACCCACCCCTGCTTCAGTCTCAGAATGGACTTGCACAGTAATATACATCTGGAATTAGGATCTTTTAGGAATAGAAAAACATCATTTTCCAAAAGAAACGGTTGTACTGTAGGGGAAGACCATTGCATCCAGCAAGCCAGGTATAAGCAGACAGTAGATGAGATCTGTTGGTCATTTTCTAGGAAACCTGCAGTAAAGCCAGTTTTGTCTAGTGGTTAAGGCACCAGGCTAGGAACTAGGAGACTGAGTTCTAATCCTGTTTATCCATGAAAGCCAGCTAGATGACTTTGGTCCAGACATTCTCTCTCAATCCAACTTTGCTATCCCCCCCACCATGCATGTACAGCAAGACTTTTAGAGATGTTTATTCAAACCTCCCAAACAGGTCAGGGGTGAGTTTCTCTTACCTTCCCTACCAGTTTGGAAGTGCGCGAGTCGTGTCGGAAGTGCGGGTACTGACCCTCTGCGCATGCGCAGAAGCCTTTGTGCATGTGCAGAGGGTTATTTGCCAGCCGCTTTCAAGCAGTGGTGACCGGGGAACCGGTTTGGGGGCGTGGCAAGCCAGCCTTCACTACTGGTTCGGCGACCGTGACCGAATTTCTGCCACAGGTTCTTTTGAAGCGGTCTGAACCGGTAGCAACCCACCACTGAAACAGGTCCTTGGAAAGCAACCCCATTGCGCAAATCCGGATTCCAGGCTCAGTAACAGTCAGTGAGTCCAACGGGCACACACAGAGTCCAGGAAAGCAGTCCATGATTCGAATGGGTCAGGATATACAAACACAAGCACACAAGGCATGGAACTGGGCACCTTGCTCCAGCAACGCTCAAGTCTTCAGGGCTGGATTAGGTAGGCAACACTGGTGCAGCCCTTCATGAGAGGCGAGGTTGCCTCCTCGCGAGTAGTCTAGCTGACCACATTGTGCCTGTCTCCTCTCTGCTCTATGTGTCCTTGGACCACCTCGCCTGGAGCCTCCTGGCCAATTTGCTGCAGCTGTGGCTGGCCTTGCTCAGCCTCAGCCTGTAACTCCTCTGATCTTCCCAGCTGAAGCTGCTTCATCAGGCTAGCACACTCTGAGCCCTGATCCTGACCAACATTCAGCTCTGTGCTTTCCTGTGCTGACTCAAATTCACCCTCCTCCTCTGAACTTGTGTCTGGAGAGGGGTCTGGAGATGGATCCATGACACCAACTCACCTCATAAAGTTGTTGATCTGGGGAAAATAGGAGGAGGAAAGGGTGTTGTATATATTCACTGCCTTGAATTATTTGTAAAAATAATAAAACCAGGATAAAAATAAATAAACCTGTAAAAGCTTTAAAAAATGACAACACAAATGCTTTCATCACCCTCACCCGAGATAATGAAAATGAACAGTATGGGCAGAAGAGTTAGGAGAAGCTGTTCATGTGAAACAACTGTTAAGTTTAGATCTGGTTCTGATTATAAACTGCTACCCTGAATAAGTGTCCCTGGTTTTTAATAGTTAGCATATGGATATTTGCATGAATTTATTTCTGGTCATTGGTTGATCTCAGAATTTTTATAAACTATGAAATATTTCACAAAGTTGGAACAGATCTTATAAGCATCTTATCCAGTTGGAACCATCCCTTTCTGGTATTTTTCTTTAATAAAATAGACAACTTGTCAATCATAAAACAATTTATCAAGCTATCATGGCCATGAGCTTTTTCTAGAAGCAAATTGCTGAATACAATGCAGAAAGTTTGGATAATTGAGATATACTGCCAAATTATGGCATGTACTTTGATAGTTGTCACTGGTTTGGACCTCTAAGACTGATGCTAGAAGAAAACACAGAAGCAAGATAATAAGAGTGATAACTTTTTTTTTGCTGTTTTTCCATAGTAGCTTATATTTGTTATTGTACACAATGATATATGATCTATGCTGCACTTCAGTTTTACTAAAATATAAAATTTCCAGATTAAGCAGAAATCTTAATAACTTTGTGGACATGTCTGGCTGTTTACTTTTTTCCAATTGTTGTTTTGTTTTGTTTTCAATCATTTTTTAAAAGAACAAAAGGACAAACAAGCCAAAGAGGAAAAAAAGAAAAAGAAAAAAAAGTATAACACCAATAAACAGACAAAGGAACTACTAAGGTTACGAGGTTAGCTATTGAGGTTATAAGGTTAGTCATTTTTTTTATACATTTCTTCAAAAAACATATCTATAGGTGCAGCAAATATTGCTATCATATAACTTATAAGTTTCTCTTCCAATGCATCAAAAATCCCCTGGAATGTCTCAAGTGTCATACCTTTGTCTATCATATTATAGATTCCATTTTGCTTTTCCTGCCTAGAATTTTAATCACTTCTAGTGGCTCATTTCTATATTCACAACATCTCAGATTTCATTTGCTTTGTTTTAAATTTTCAACTAATAATGTCTTTCCTGAGTCTAAACCACTTGTGTTCCCTCAGAAAAGTTGTTCTGTCTATTTAATTTTTTAATAAATATTAGCAAAAGTCCTAATTTTCTAAATTCATCTGGTCCCTTAATCCATTTAAAGCTTTCTTAAATTAAATTTTCATTTAGTTTTTTGTTACTTGTTTTATATTTAAAAAAAAATTCTTTAAACTGCTGTTTACCTTTTCTTCTATTTTGAGGTGAAGTTTTATTCACCAGTAGTTTTTCAAGCTTTCTGTTTGGAAGATCTCTGTTAAACTGTAAAATAAATGTAAATCCAAAGGTAATTAGAAAATGAGATGGTCCAACCTAGTGTTCTTAAAGGCTCTGTTGTGGTTGAGAGCTTGATGCTTCTCTTGGTATTCCTACTCACAGAATGATTGCTATCATGTGGTTTCCTTGTTTGGAGCAACCATCCAGGCACAAGGGCAATATCTCATCCTCTCCTTGTCTGAAGGGGTTCTGTGGGACTGAGTTTGCTTGTCTGTCAGTTGTTGCCGCATTGTCGTTTCATTCTTTTAGAGATGACTAGTTTATCATTTTTCCTCACTTGGAAACATTTTGCTCATCTTTCAGACCAGATAAGGCCAACTGGATGCTGGCTGAAATTATAAATAATTCAGTAAATAATTATTTTTACGAAGTGGGGCAAGGGTCTGACTTTTTGGAAACTATGCTTTCTGATTGGTAAACCCTACTCATAAGAACTCTGTACTTGTGAAAGCATCCATAGTTACAGGAACCATGTTATTCTAATAAAATATTATATTCCATAGACATAATGGAAAGTGGATTTTAAAGTAAAATCTGGGGAAGAAGCAAAACATTTGTCTTCAACAAAAGCGGAACCAAACACAAGGGCTTTGAAACAATGCAGGTTGGTGCCATCAAATAGTATCTGGAGCAATTGCAAAGAAAGTTGCAAGGTTGTATGAATGTAACAACTTGTTTCTTTTCTTTCTTCAGTATCATATTTACAGCAGCCACCTTTAAGGCAACGATCTCCAGATGTTTCATCATCCCCAGAGGAAAATGAGAGTTTGCAGTACAACACATCTAGTTGGCATCAGGATAAAATCTATAGCGGAAATGCTTTTGTATTACAGGCATGCAAAATTTAATCATAACTATGCTATTTGTTTCCAGATGCAGTTGTTGCTCTGAGGTCATACATTAACGGAGACAACATGATCCTTGCTTTGTTTATAAGACAATCAAATGCCGTACTCCAGTGTATTAAACGTAGGAACAGCTGAAAATCATATTTCTGTTTACAGCAGGATACTTGAAACAAGCCATAGTGCAGAGCTGTGATTACGGAATTGGTGGTCATACAAATTATACATGTGCAGTTACACAAGACCACATGCTTATTAAAATTAGGCTCTGAGAGTGAAAGGACTGGCCAATCAATTCAGCCACGCAAGGCAAAAAAGTGAAGGAACCTCAAATTTCAGGCCTGCAAATGCCTTTTTCTAAAAGGTGACGGTAGAAGAAAATATTGCAAGACTAATTCTATAGTTTTAAAGCTCTCACTAGTAAAAAGTAGTGGATGACACATAACACGCTTATACAGCATACTTAGCTGTAAGCTATGCTTTACAAAAAAAGAGATCAAGTTATATAAAAAGCACATTGCAAAGAAAAACAAACAAACCCTAACACATATTGCTTCCGGTTTGAATAACACTGTTTCAGAGACTGTAGAAGCTGGAATTTGAAAGTTATTTCCCTAACTTATTTTCCAGCTAATTCCACAAAAGTCATTATGCTGTTTACTATAATGTAACAAGTATTTATTATTTTTTAAATGCTGGCTGACTAGAAGGATTAAAAAGCACTAAGTGTTCCATAAAATCAGTCAGTTTTCTAAACTCTGATATATGTAATTTTACTGTTAGTTATAGTTCACATCAGTTATGGCTACAGTCAGATACACCAGGGAAAGTTAGTTTGCTACTACAGGTAATTATCAACTTATGACTGAAATGGAACCGGGCCATTATAATCAAAAGCCACAATGGTTATAAAGTGAGTAATCACATAACCGATCCGATTTTACAACCTTTATTTTTTGTGGTGGCCATTAAGCGAATACCATGGTTGAAAAGCAGACACTGTGACTGTAAAGCAAATTCCACAGTCATTAAGTGAACTAATTGTTTCCTATGGGGCATTTTTGCAAAAAACCAGAAGTAAATGTTGCTTTTTAGCAAAAACATCATTAAAATGCATTCACGTGACTGCATGATGCTGCAAACAGCCATAAGTGCAGATCAGTTGTCCAGCACCTGAAGTGTAATTATGTGACCATGGGAAGGGGTCCTGCCATCAGAAGTTTGGATCTGGGCTGTAAGTACCCATTGGGGAGGTCATCGAAACAGTCGTTAAGTCATAAGTTGAAGGCTACCTATATATTTCAGTCTAATTCTCACAAAACTGAGCCATTTGCTACACTCTTTAGAGATCTTGGAGCACTAGGTTGCTTATAAATATTTAGCTGTAAAACCCACCAATTTCAGTGCAGATACTGCATACAGATGGTCCTCACTTACTGAATGCTTCATTTAGCAATTGCTTGAAGCTACAATGGTGGGAAAAAGCAGATCTGGAAACAAATCTTACATTTATTATTCACGGGTTCCCACAGTCATATGATCGCCATTCAGGTGTTTTGCAACTAGCACACTTTTATGACTATAGCAGTATCCTATGGTCACAGGACAAGCAGAGTTAATGGAGAATGTGGAAGCAAAATCACAAGTTGTGGTCATGTGATGCCTTGCTTAATGATTGAAGGGGGGAAACGACATCATGGTCATGTGATTTTTCCACTTAGTAACTGTGGTGCTCAGTGATGGAATTGCCAGTCCTAATTTTGGTCACCAGGCAAGAGCTACCTGTATATAAAATTGCACTGTGGACTTCCGGCTGACGTCACGGCAAGATCGGATGTGAGGAGCAGGTCTCTGCGCTCCCATGCCGAGTTCTCCCTGTTGGAGGGCTCCAAAAGGAGCTAAAGCTACCCTGAAGGGGTGGCAAAGAAAAGAGGGGTGCCCTACAGGTCGCAGAGAGTCGCAACTCTCCCGCTTGACCAAGGGCTTTCTTTCCTCTCATCCATGACGAGGAGAAGAGGCAGCCATCATGGCTGCCATGAAGCTGGGACAGCCGAGGCAACAAAGAAAGTGCAGGAGCGGTATAGATGAACAGTGATTGGAACTGGGTGAGATGATTCCTTTTTTACCTAGAATCTAACCCTAAAAGGGAAAAAAAATCCAGGAAAAGAGACTCTTAGAATTATCTGTTAAAGTGGTGAACAATTACTTAGAGAAAAATCCCAGACCCAAAAGAAAGGAACTAAGGGGAGAAAAGTAAAAAACTTTTAAAACATAGAAAATTGGACTTTTAAACTGGGTAGGCGCTGTTTTGGAAAGGCATTTTAAAATGCTGGAACTATCTACTTAAATATCTGACTTTGCATCCATAAATCGAAATAAAATTGGATTAAATACCTGTCAGATTTGAGACAATGCTGAAACCTAAGCTGAGGGTGCCACTTACTGATGAATGGAAAATATACCATACTCCTACAAGTCTGGGGAAATTTCTGATAAGAGAAATAAGCAACATTTATCTGGAGGACTGTGATGATACCTACTGTTCTATATTTATCTACTTTATGACTACTAGAGGTTCAATTGTGAGAACAAGGAAGATACCTAAGTAAAGTGACTGTTGAAAGTTAAGATATATAACTAAACTTATAGAGTGGACTTAAGGAGATATTTGTAAAGCTTCCTGGACTACCTAAATGGAACTGATTGAATAATCCTGGGATATAAAGAACTATGATTATTGTACTCTCTGAGGAGCAACATTAGGCCTGAATATATGGTTTTTAGACTATTGAGCAAGAGTGGGACTTACTAAAATAAGACGAGATGCTCCACCAGGGGGAAATGAATGGAATTTTAAAAGAAATGGCATTGTTGTTCCAAAGCATTAATGACATTGTGACGAAGAACCACAGAGATAAAGAACCTAATGCATGGCATAGATGGGAAAATAGAAAATATTCTACAAGGGACAATGAATAAAGATCAAAATGTCCAGGAAAGGGAGGAGACAACAGAAAGAATGGAGGAAAAGATAGAACAGACAAATAAAGCAAGAAAACAAGAAGGAGAAGACAATAAAGATAATAATGACTGATTAAACAAATAAAGGGAAAAGTATTTTAGGAGATTTAAAAATTTAATTGGATAAGCAGGAAGATACTTTCGAAAGGGAGATCGGGGCAGACACTCTGGAGGCCTGGCAGCATAAGATGGTAGAGATGGGAGAAATATTTAGACTGAATAGTAAAGATGTAGATGTAGAGACAAAGATCCAAGAGAGGAGTATGGGAGGCAAGCCAAAAAACGAATAAGAATTGAAGTATTAAAACGGGCAAAAGATGACAGAAAGGGAATGCCTTTTAATATAATGGTGGCCTGACTAAAAGCTAGAATAGAGGAAGAAATAAGAAATAGGGGGAATATTAGTATACACATTTTATGTAATAGAATAAAAGCAATAACTAAATGGAAAGATTAGAGGTTGAAAGATGGTATTACTACGTATGCTCAAATAATATTGTGATTGGCATTAGAATGGCACATAGAAACACTGAACAACTGAAATAATGAAGGATTATATCTTAATACAAAGATGTGTATTAACACTAGGATGACATAAGTTTGACTAATGTACAAATATTATTAAAATCATTATTGTTATTTGTATCAAAATGAATGACACCCAGATGCCACACTGTTCATGTATTGATGTTGATGTATATTTAAAAATAAAATAAAATATATATATTAAAAAAAATTGCACTGTGCATTCCCATACACATTTAACAGAAAGTAGGTCCCTGTATAAAATGCCTCTATTCTGACCAATTTAAATAGGTTATATACACATATGTGCAAAGTAATGCTCTTCTATAGTACAGTAGTAATTGGCAAGCTGTTTCATGATTCAAATACCTGGTCATTAGAAAGTTGGAGCCAGCCTATAAGTCAGGGATGGGCAATTAATTTTCAAAAGGGGCCATATGAGAAACTGGGACTATTGTGGAGGGCTGCTGGTGCCGTCCTGCCCCTGCCACTGCCACTGCCATGGCCCTGCCCCCTGCTGGGGATGTTGTATCACTACCTGTCTCAGATGCCGTCACCCTCCTCTGCTACTCTGTCCCCGCTGCTGCCACCCCACTTCCCACTACTGCTGCCCCATCCCCATCACTGCTGCCACCACAAACTCTGCTGCTGATACCTCCAACACAGCCAACACCATCAGTGTCATGGGTCAGATTGGATATGCTTGCAGGCCATAAAATGCCCAAGTCTTCTAAAATAAATAACCACTGTTATTAAATGAACAAGTTCTAAACAACTGCTTTAAAAAGCTCTCCAATTCCCATAAGTATCAGAGGTTTCCGCTGAGTTTGGAACTTCCTAATAGTATCTAATTAGGAAGCCAAATATGCTCTAGTTTCAATTCCTTTGCAGTGTATTCAGCATAAATTAGGGGGAAAAAATCTTCTTACCCAGTGGATAGCGTGCAACTAGTTAAGTTAGAGGGTACATCATTGCAGTGATGTTATTTTGAATTCTCTATGTATAAAGTGTCAGTTTCATGTACTCTTTTTCCCTTTTTCATATCTGGACTTTTATCTGCATTGTTTTGAAAAGCGAATGTGCCACTAAATCATTCCTCATGGGCAGGACTACACAGCTGTACAACTATCTCTTGTTTTATTTCAGATCTTTAAGGGTTTTTTTTTTGGAGGGAGTTTAGAGTCTCTGCTTTTAAGCTTTGATCAAGAAAATCAAAGCACTTCCTCTTTGATTTTTGCTAGATCTGAGTGGAGGGGAGGGACCCTTTACAGGCCCTCGGCTGGACAAACAGTGTGAAGCGGCTAACTACAATTGGCAGCCAATTGTAACTCTTTTGGAGGGAAGACTCATGAAAGAATAATATCCTCATCCTCCAAATTAAGAATTAATGTACATTTTTATTTGGTATGCATTACTGAATAAAGCATTTGATTTGTTTAATAATAACAAATCCTACATTTTAAATTTTCCCATGCAGGAGAATTATTTTTGTACATGTAGAGGATTTAATGCTTACATTAACTAGCCTGAGGCTAGTTACAACAGGTTGTCATCTCCTTAGCCTTCATAGGCCAGCTCCTCTGATTTTGGCTGCCCTTCTCATTAACTTTCTCTGCATTTTAATACTTTGCTTTCTGTCTTTTCCCTGTTCTTCTTTTCTCCTGTCTTACTCAGTAAACTAGGAGCTTTAAAGAAAGAGCTATTATACACATATCTTTTTTCAAGCATTCTTCCTCAAGTTCTCAAACAAATGAATTTTGATTTCACTTTTTTTTTGTCCCAGAGAACCTTCTGATACCTTAGCAATTTTAGGTTCAATGGAAATAGGTCCTTTAAGGCCATAAAATATGTAATTACCTTTGGTTTAAGGGATCAGGTGATGACTTATAGATTATTCCACTTGAGAAAGATTCCTAACAGTGTCTTCAGTATGAAATTTCCTTGTACATTCCCCATCTCCTAACTACACAAAAGAATAAGACTACAAAAATAACAACAGATACTTTAAGAATTGCTTTCAGCAATCCACAGGAGTAAGTCGACTGGAAGAAGAGATTCCAAACTTTCTTAAGATCTCCACTGGTAGCAGTCCTGGCTTGGACAATAAATCTTGGCTTTCTTGACTACATGCTTTGTTGGAAATCTCAGCAAGGCTACACAACAGAGGAGTATTTGTTATTTTACACCTCCTTCCTGCTGTACCACTTTAACTGATATTGCAGATTTAGCATATATTATCCAGATCTGAAAAGCTTCCTGCCATCTTGGATCATCTTAACCTGGAGATTATTATTTAGAGCATCTGATTAAAATGATTCAAGATGGTGGCTCTCTAAGGTTTCAAAGAGGACACCATGATATCTCAGCTTTGTGGGGGACTGGCCAGCATGATTTCACCATATTTTCCCTCACTGAAGTGAAATAAAATGTATGGTTACCCTTTGAACTGTTCTATGTTCCCATTATGCACGTGTGTTTATAAAAATATGTTTGCTTGTATGTGTGTAACAATAATGGGAAAAGGAAATGCTGGGATTTGAGGGGCACTACTCTGTGGTTGTACCACATTCTCATATCTTTGGAGTTTAAAGTGATGATTGACTAATGATATGTCAAGAATCTATGATGCAGAGAACACCAATTAAGTTGAGTATGTTTAAATTGATCCTTGAATAGCATCCTTTAAAATACTGTCTTAACCACGAATTATCTAGGTCCAGTTACCACATTAACCATGGGTTCATCTAAGTCCCACTTACTATTAAGTAGTGTTACTATATCTACACTGGAAAAATTGAATGACAGCAAGATAGCAGCAAATTTCTGATTTCATTTTTTTGGTAGCCTTTTTTTTTTAGTCTGAGTGTGATAGCTCTAAAATTAGGTCTATTTGAAACCTATTATATAACAGAACAGATAACAGAACAGAATAACAGAGTTGGAAGTGACCTTGGAGGTCTTCTAGTCCAACCCCCTGCTCAAGCAGCTAACCCTATACCATTTCGGACAAATGGTTGTCTTCTTAAAAACCTCAGGTGTTGGGCACCCACATCTTCTGGAGACAAGTTGTTGCATTGATTAATTTTTCTGTCAGGAAATTTCTCCTTAGTTCTAGGCTGGTTCTCTCCTTGATTAGTTTCTATCCATTGTTTCTTGTTCTGCCTTCAGGTGCTTTGGATAATAGGTTGACCCCTCTTCTTTGTGGTAGCCCCTTAGATATTGAAGCACTGCTATCATCTCATCCCCAGTTCTCCCCAGTCCTTCTTTTCATTAAACTAGACATACCAATTCCTGCAACTGTTCTTCATATGTTTTAGCTTCCAGTCTCCTAATCATCTTTGTTGCTCTTCTCTGCATTCTTTCTAGCATCTGAACATCTTTTTTATGTTGTGGCAACCAAAACTGGATGCAATATTCCAAGTGTTATCTGCTACAATCTACTCAGAATTTGACCTGATTTTCAGTAATGTATTGTAGAGTATATTATTACATCCCCAGCAATATTGCTTTATATGAGCAGAACTGTTCTAGGTGATTAAAAAGCTTGTTGTCAGCTATCATTAAAGAATGCAAATAATGCTTTCACTTTCATTTTTAAAAACTGCTATAAAGATGATTAAGAGCTTGATTTTCCTTTTCAGAATTTTCAAGTGACAAAATGGTAGTACCACTAGTGTCCACTGTGAGGCAGCAGGTGACTGGAATTATAAAGGTATAAAATTAAACTGAGGTTGTTTGAAACCTGCATGTTCATATTTACTCCTTTCATCCCTCTCATTCAAAAAATCATTATCATCCAATCGTCCTACAAATTCCTTATTATTACAACACAGAAAGAACGCAACTTGTGCTCTGGAGAAAAGCCTGTAATTAATAAAAATATTCTTGCCTTTCTTTCTGCATATTCACAAGTAATTAGATAGATTTAGACTACAAAATTGCATGCCTCGATAGGAACGGGATACAAACAGACTTTGTAGAATATTGCTGTAAAATTTATTAAACCAAATTTCTTTTTTAAAAAACATGAAATGTGCAAAATGTCTGTCCATTCATAATTTTTTTTCTTGAAACTATACCTTTGTTTTCAACAAAACAAAATAATTATAATCAGACTAAATACACTATTTCTGAAATCTTGGTCAGAAAGACTGCAGGGACTTGCCCAGGGAGTTGTCAGTGATTAGTAAAGAATAATAATACATCCAAAGAATGAAAAAAAATGGCTGTTTTTTTCATTCTTTCATTGAATGAGTGGTGGAAATACCATCAAAGATGTTAATACTAGTTTATGCCTGATATGATATGTGCTAGAATTATTAACTGGACACAACCTGAATTGAAAAACAAGAAAGTTAATCCAACTAGCAGTTTAGAAGACATGATAAAAATTCCTTAATTTCACAACATATGGACATACTTGACCATAGTTTCAACAAGGAAATTACAAATATCCCAGACCAAACCAAATCCACAAACTCTAGAGAATTCCTGGAGTCCTAAAATTCAGACAAATTGGTCATCAACAGGAACCTAGAGATAAACAACGTCTGCACATCATTCAAAAGAGATGATCAAAAAGCCAAAAAGGAAACAAGAAAACAAAAACACCTTCTCATCAGCAATTAATACCCAAATTATCATAGGTTAACACAGATTAACATTAGAACAACATTCAAAATGCAAATAATACCCCAATGAAGGAACTATCAACTCAGACAAACAAGCTAACATTAACAACAGCCTGCAGCAAAATAACTACCAAGACTACTCCCGCCAACACTAACAGAGTTAGAGAGAGCATAAAAGCCATAAATATATATGGAGATGCAGTGAGTTATTTGTTTCTAGTGTTATTTTATTGGTTCTGTTATTCTTCTTGTTTTTAATCCTATTTGTAATGGACCAGATTTTTAAAAATGATAAATAAATGATTAATCAGCAAATCAACAATTTTTAAAAAAATTGTTCTGGGTTTAATGGAAAAAGACTTGGAAAAAAAATTCAGAACTTTGATGTTATATAAATTGACGGCAGCAAGACTACTTTATGCACAGAAATGGAAGGACACTTCAATCCCCACAATGGATAAATGGCTGCAAAAACCGATGGAGAGATGGCTAAATTGACTGTTTTGATTTTTAAAAAAATACAAATACCTTTATTTCTACTTGGAAACTGCTTCCAGACTTTGTGCTTGAGGTGGAAAAAAAAATGAAACTTTGATTTTGGGTTTTACTGATTAGATAAATTTGTTGTTATAGAAATGACTAGTTTATACTATTATGTAAAAGTAAAAAGTTAAGGTTAGATGTTAATGCCTTATTCTACTGCACCAAAGGAGTCAGAAGTGAATGCCTTTTTTTTCTTTCCCCCCTTGCTTTCCCCCACTATCCATTTCCCCTTTCCCTTCCCAAATTTCCCTACTATTTACTTTTGTATTCTCTTTGTATAGCAATAGCAATAGCACTTAGACTTACAGTATATACCACTTCACAGTGCTTTACAGCCCTCTCTAAGCGGTTTACAGAGTCAGCATATTGCCCCCAACAATCTGGGTCCTCATTTTACCAACCTCGGTAAAGGACGGAAGGCTGAGTCAACCTGGTGAGATTCGAACTGCCAAATTGCAGGCAGCCAGCAGAAGTAGCTTGCAATACTGCATTCTAACCATTGCGCCACCACAGCTCTTTGCTATATTATACAATAATAAAAAATGTATAATAAAAAAATTGTTCAATATCCTATTCTTTTGTCTAATATGGACAGGCATTCATTTGATAATATTTGATAATAATGACCACATATACATAAGGCTACAATAAATGAAGTAATGATGAAAATAGAGAGAACTATTAATGTATTAATTATATAAATTTTAATTATTTCTTTTTTGCAGGTAGGGATTGTTTTAAAGCTATATTAATTCCAACATACCACATCTACCTTTACTTTCTTACACTTCAGAGCTGCGGAAAATCATGACAGAAATTTTTGGCAATCTGTGGTTACAAGAATTTGGGAGGTGTATATGGTATGGAGGCTCAAGTTACCTACTCTTGCACGTTAAAAAAAAGAATAATGCAGCAAAGGACAGAAACTTCATAATCCTAGTTTTCACTGAGGTACTACATCAGGGATTTGAGTGTTCCACTTCAGGATGCTACTTGACTGAAAAAAAAAATCTTGTATCCAAATGTCTGCGCACTTGAAAAGAAGAGTCTAATCAAGCATGTCAAGTACAATCTTTTTTCATTTTCTTCTTGCACAACCATGGGGGAAAAAAGAAAGAAAGAAATGGGAAGGAAAGAAGAAATAAAAAAAGGTTTTTATTTTTTTTTATTTTTGTGAAATTACAATTTTTTTTCAAAGTATCATTAATGTAAAGATAGCCTTAAATTTATGTTAAGTATTACTGAAAACAAAGCAACAATTAAAAATGTAACCAATATATTAAGAATTATCTATTAGAATAAATGGTTATGTAGAAACTTTTACTAATTGTTCATTGTAATTGATAATTCTTATACATCTTAGACATGGCTTATTTGACTGTGTGTTGTCGCCGGAGTGGTTGGGTGGAGGTTTATTGTTTTTTATTTTTATTTTATTTTATTTTCTATATTGTGTTTTTATTGTTTGTAAGCCGCTAGAGTTGCTGTGAGCGAGTAAGCGGCTATAGAAATTTTCCAAACAAACAAACAAACAAATACTACATAAGTACATACACACATGCTGTATATACATTCTTGCTATCTTTGCTAATTATTGATTTGAGAAAGCTATCCTCAATACAATAAATTAGGCATAATATAATATTTTAAGAGAAACTCACATTTCAGTTGTGATACCAATCCACATGCAGAATTATAGTCCACAAATGGCTTTGAAGTTGAATTAAATTGCATAAAGGTAATCCTTGATATGCATATTCCTACTACAGTTGAAAGTTGTGATAGTCATAAAGCGAGCCACCCCATGACCAGATAAATTTGTGTGGTGGTCATTAAGTAGTTGTAAAATGACGATCGTGAGTGTAAAGTAACTACTGCGATGGTAAAGTGAACCCATTGTTCACTATTTGGCAAAAACGTTGTAAAAGGAAATCACCTGACCATGTGGGCCAGTTGCAGTCATGTGATCACCGGTGTGGGTAGCCAGTGGAACTGGGTTGTAAGTACCTTTGGGGAGGGGTCTATCAGAACTTTGGGTGGTTGCTAAGCAACAGGTTGTAAGTCAAGCCTACATGTATCAGATTTGTTCTTTAAATACAAAGCTATTTTTGACATTGATGCACATTATCACAGCTTAGTCTGCCATCTTCTCCCTTTCTACATTATTTTTACGCATTTATTATATGTAGGAGTATTCAACTGTACAAGTCCTGTAGCAGCTTGAAATGACAGAACCCCAGACCCAAGTCTTACTGCCTCTGTGAAAAGCAATCTTTAATTGCCTTCCCCTCCCATGATGGAAAATTAGAGAAAGTTACTCTACATCTGTTTCTCCCCTGAAAGAGGGAGGCAGGGAAAGAGAAGGCAGGCCTTTGCCCGCTCATCAATTCCCCAGGGGAACTTCTTCCTGGTAATGGAGCTGTATTGCCCCTCTGGAGATGATATTTTTCTGCCTTGGCAGAGAAAGAGTCAACATTTCTGAGAGAAAGACTATTGTCTCTGGCTGCCTCATTAATAGAAAGATTACTTGACTTGTTTTCACATGAGATTTGAATGGATCCACACATGCTTGTATACAGTTTGAAATGTCATCATTCAATGACCCACACCTGAATATGTGAATTCTGTACCATCTGGTGTGACAACTTGAAAACTCTGGTGATAGTGGTTTATTTGAGATGTTTTTCCACACTTTAATGGATTTTCAAGCATGAGTGAGATACGTGCCAAATTTCTGTTATTCATATCTCGGTTAAAGTTGTAATATCTTCCTTAGAGAAAAAAAGGAGTCCTATTCAGGAGTCAGATAAAAGTTATTGAATCAGAAGGACACCGCATTTATATTCTTATGAGAGATACAAATCACATTTTGGTTTAGTATGTTGCATAAACCAAGGCAGAGCAGGCAACAAGGAACAATTTACTTCAATTATGGATACGGTGCTCTGTACAGTTTATATTTATAGTGGCATTCATATACTATATAATGATGACTAGGTTCCTACATCATGCAAATCCCAAGCTAGGAAACCTGGGAATTGACAAAATAACTGATATAACACTGCTGTTACCACAAGGAATATGGAATGGTATGTTTATATTTACATATGCAAATGTGAATATGTGTACATTTACACATGTACACATAAAGCCTCATAAAAGATGAGAATGCTAGCTATTTCTATTTTCTTTGTGGTCAACCAATGCAGGATATAACAGGTTGCAATGAAAAATGCTCTCTGCCTATGGAGACTCACCATACCTTGTAGAACAGTTGCCAATTATGAGGTGATTCTCCATCAGAAGGTCCATTAAAAAAAACTGTTCTTTCCTGTCTCAGCAGATGGCAGTATCTTCTCAGATTTGTCTAGGCTTGGAAGATAAGCAGAGTTGGACCTGGCTAATATTTGGATGGGAGACTCCTAGGAAATGTCAGGATTTTATGCTGGAAATTTAAAAATGCAGAAAAAAAGCAATGGCAAATCATTTCTACAGTATAGCCTAAAACTGATGGAGTTGAAGATAACAATACTATTCACATCCTCCTGCAGGTCTCTTCCATATCTCCTTATTTCTCCAAATATTTTTCTTTCATAATATCTTTCTAATAATACATGGAAACTCAGCTGAGAAAAGAAGCACTTTGGGTTTCATTATTAGAAAATAATCAGCAGGTCAGAGAACTTTCATTTCCTTTACTTAGCATGGTATTTATATTTATGTATTTATTATTTCAATTAATTATAACCACTAATCTCTGGGTTGCTCACAAGCAGATTGGTACTGATACTAAAAACAGGAATATTTCCCATCCCATAAGTCCTTCTGTACTTATTACATGATTGCAGCAAACCTGGGATTCAACCCACAATCTTTCTACTGCCATTTAGTAAGGTCCTTAATTTGATTCATTTTGTAAGATTTTTGGAAGCTTACCAAAAGTAACTGAGAAGCCATATGCTACACTGATTGTGTCTCTCTTAAAAAAAGAGAGAGAGGTGGGTGTCATGCAACTCAGGATTCAGGCATACAAAAAGATGCTCTATGCCAGTGATGGTGAACCTATGGCACGTGTGCCACCTGTGGCATGTAGAGCCTTATCTGAGGGCACACGAGGCATTGCCCTATGTCAGCTCCAGCGCACATATGTGTGCTGGCCAGCTGATTTTTGGCCTTGGAGCTGGTCTGGAAAGGAAAAAACGCAGCTGAATTAGGTGGGACTCACCCCATCCAGGTGCCTTCAAATAGGTCTCCCTATGGTAGCCCCCCCCACTGAACTAAGCGACTCGACAGTGATCGCCCACCGAAATGGAGCCTGCCCTCCAAGCTCTTCCAAGTGCCCTCTCTTTCCTGCAGTGAATGAGCTGGGGGGGGGTGCGAAAAGCACTTCCCACTTCTCCTCTACCTGCATGCTATTACCGGCTCTACCTGGGTGGATCCGGCCGCTACCTGGGTGGATCCTGGGCAGCGCGGCATTGCAACGGCAGCAGCGGCTGTGTCCAGCCAGCCAGCCAGGCCTGCGGGCCCCCCCCCCGCGGCAGGGTGGCCTCGGATAGCGGAGCCTGCCCTCCAAGCTCTTCCAAGCGCCCTCTCTTTCCTGCAGCAAACGAGCTGGGCGGGCGCAAAAAGCGCTTCCCGCTTCTCCTCTACCTGCATGCTGTAACTGGAGGATTCTTCTCCAGAATCCCGGCCGCAAGCTGGCAGCCCCAGGGGAGGGGGGGAGGTGGTTCTCCTCTAGAATCCTGGCCTCAAGTGGGAGGCCGCCCCCTCTCCTTGCCTGTCACCAAAAACAAGCAGCTCTGCCCCTGCTGCTTCCCTGGGGCTGCGCAGCGGTTCTCACCCTCCCACTTGCGGCTGGGATTCTGGGGGAGAACCACCTCCCCCCCCCTCACCAGCCACCAAAAACAAGCAGCTCTGCCCCTGCTGCTTCCCTGGGGCTGCCAGCTTGCAGCCAGGATTCTGGAGGAGAATCCTCCAGTTACAGCATGCAGGTAGAGGAGAAGCGGGAAGTGCTTTTCATGCCCCCCCCAGCTCGTTCACTGCGGGAAAGAGAGGGTGCTCAGAAGAGCTCAGAGGGCAGGCTCCGTTTCGGTGGGCGATCACTGTCGGGTCACGTAGTTCAGCGGGGAGGCTACTGCAGGCATGCCTATTTGGAGGCACCTGGATGGGGCGAATCCCGCCTAATTCGGCTGTGTTTTTTCCTTTTCAGACCAGCAGCGAACGAGCTGGGGGCATGAAAAGCGCTTCCCACTTCTCCTCTACCTGCATGCTGTAACTGGAGGATTCTCCTCTAGAATCCCAGCCACAAGTGGGAGTCCGCCCCCTCCCCTTGCCCACCACCAAAAACAAGCAGCTCTGCCCCTGCTGCTTCCCTGGGGCTGCGCAGTGGTTCTCACCCTCCCACTTGCGGCCGGGATTCTGGGGGAGAACCACCTCCCACCCCCTCACCAGCCACCAAAAACAAGCAGCTCTGCCCCTGCTGCTTCCCTGGGGCTGCCAGCTTGCGGCCAGGATTCTAGAGGAGAATCCTCCAGCTGCTGGTCCGGAAAGGAAAAAACGCAGTCAAATTAGGCGGGACTCGCCCCATCCAGGTGCCTCCAAATAGGTGTCCCTATGGTAGCCTCCCCGCTGAACTATGCAACCCAACAGTGATCGCCCACCAAAACGGAGCCTGCCCTCTGAACTCTTCTGAGCGCCCTCTCTTTCCCACAGCGAACAAGCTGGGGGGGGCGCGAAAAGCGCTTCCCGCTTCTCCTCTACCTGCGTGCTGTTACCGGCTCTACCTCGGTAGATCCAGCCGCTACCTGGGTGGATCCTGGGCAGCGCAGCACTGCAACGGCGGTGTCGGCTGTGTCCAGCCAGCCAGCCAGGCCTGCTGCCCCTCCTCCCCCCATAGCAGGGTGGCCTCAGGTAGCGGCATCTTGTGGTATTGATGGGGTGTAGAGCCGGTAACAGCATGCAGGTAGAGGAGAAGTGGGAAGCGCTTTTTGCGCTCATTTGCTGCAGGAAAAAGCGGGCGCTCAGAAGAGCAGGCTCCGTTTGGGTGGGGATCACTGTCAGGTAGCGTAGTTCAATGGGGAGGTTACCGTAGGGAGACCCGTTTGGAGGGACCTAGGTGGGACGAGACCTGCCGAATTCGGCTGCGTTTTTTCCTTTCCAGACCAGCTCGAAGCAAGCAGTGCAGGCAGCAGCACAAGAGCTGCTGAAGTTTGTGCACCGCTTGTTTGGAGCTGGTCTGGAAAGGAAAAAAGCCTCTGGCGGGGAGGGAGGAAAACAATGGCCACAGGGATGTGATGATGGCCACAGCCCTGGGGACCCACACGGCCGGTGGAGTAAGCCAATAGGCTCCGCTTGAGGTGGCGGGGCTGAGAGTGCTGCTGCCAGCCAGGGAACAGTGGCTCCCAGCGGGGAGGAGTCTAGGCCACGGGGTCATCTGCGCAGGCAGCCCACCACCCCTACCCCACCCTCACCGGCTGCTGGTCCACCGGTTCTCCGGACTGCCCTGGGCCACAGAAGAAGGCCATTTGGTCAGGGAGGGAGGGAAGCCCCGGCTTACCTTGCTCTGCTCCCTGAGGAAGCGACCGCCGGGATCCCCAAACCAGACCAGCTGGCCTGTGCACATGCGCACTCTGGAAACAGGAAGATCATCTTCCTGGAGCGTGCATGCGCAATGGGCAGCTGACCTTTTGGTTTCCAGCATGCCCATGTGCATGAAAACCAACTGGCCGGCGCACCGGAACCCAGAAGAACAACGGGCAACAGCTTCGCGTGCTGGGAGAAATGGCTCTGCGTGCCACTTCCGGCACGCGTGCCATAGGTTCGCCATCACTGATCTAGATGGTAGCCTCATCTAAAATGCATTGCAATATCCAATTGGGAGATGACCAGGGCATGAGTGACCAGTGGAGAGCCTCCCTATCTAGGAAAGAGCATAATTAGCACACAAGGTGGAGTTGAGCAAAGGATCTCCTGGCTAGTGCCACCACTTTCTCTTTGAGTAGGAGCTGTG
This sequence comes from Thermophis baileyi, assembly GCA_003457575.1. NCBI lineage: Eukaryota > Metazoa > Chordata > Lepidosauria > Squamata > Dipsadidae > Thermophis > Thermophis baileyi. The sequence goes on from QLTV01001726.1 coordinate 1,093,300, forward strand.
AGTCCAAGAGGACCCCCCCACCCCAGTTACATACTATGTCTGTCTGGGCTAGTGCAATGATGAACTCCAGGATACAGAGGGGTCCACCCACAGCCACTCTGTCTGGGGTTCAGTTCAGAGGTGGGTTCCTACCAGTTCGGACCGGTTCTATAGAACCGTTAGTAATGTGGTGGCCTGGGTCGCTGGAACTGGCAGCGACCCAGGCCTGCCACGCCCCCGAGCTGGTTCTCTCGGCGGCGCCATAGGCGCCATCATCTTGTTTTTTGCTCCTGCGCATGCGCAGAAGCTTTTTTTGTGCGGTGCATGCACGCACGTGAAGCGCATGTGCACGCACCCGTGACCCACCCGCGTGGCGTGCAATGCATGCGCATCCACGCGGCGCGTCCCTGAGCGAACCGGCAGTAGGAAAATCCGGAAGCCACCCCTGGTTCAGTTGAAGTTTGTTGTTCCCCATTCAGACTTCTACAGCTTCCATGCATCACGAAAGGATCTCCACTGCATCACTCACTTCACCCAGGACAGAGATATATAAATGGGTATCATCAGCGTATCGATGATATCCCATGGAGACGGAGGATATCACCTAGAAGTTTCATGTAGATCTTAAATCCTGGTTTCATTATTTCACTTTTAAAGTTATTAGTTTATTATTTTTTATTTTTTGTTTACAACCATGCAAGGCCATAGTTAATCTTTATGTATACTTCATTACTGAATATGGCCTGAATTGAGTCTGAGACTTTCTGTGTGTAAAACATATGCTCTGCCACTGTGTTCCAGGTCACAGGTAATTGAAAACAAGATGACATAAATTACATTCTACTATATCTGGAGGGCATTGTACTGGGAAAAGGGAGAAATAGAAAAAGAATGAGATGATAAGATGAGATTTTATTGAGGTATGTTGTAATTCTCACTGATCTGTCCATGATCTTGGAACCCTTAAGGCTGCTCACATTTTCTTCATCCCAGTTCTGTCCTGATACAATATCTTACCTCTCTTTATCTGTTTTTCTGATCTCTCGATCGCACTTGCTCCCTGCATTTCTCTCCAAAGTCCTAGATTGCTGATTCATGTATAGGTTTTAACTAAGTTGCTGAAAAATCTTATTCTTCACATATGCCTTATGCTTAAAAAAATATCATAACTCTTATTTCTCTCGGTCTAGTCTATACATTATTGGAATTGTTTGGGTTTAAATAAAAGGGCCTACCATTTAACATCTAGTGCTTAAAAACTTCTTTTAAAATTGAATACATAGATTCATTTAAATCTCATTCATTTCATTTGGTCTGTGCTAGGAATGATCAATTTCAGATTCAATCTATGTTGTTATTACATGTATTTCTGCACTTACTTGGCGTGGCTACTTAGATATAAGCTAAATAAAGCCCCCATAGTATCCATGGGAAAGACCTGGCCATACCTGATAATATAGCAATTGACAGTTTCTGGTTCAACACAGCATGTGGTGTAGTTTTTGTTTGTTTGTTGCCACACCACTTATTTGGGTTGGACGTTTAGGCCACAGCTTCAAGTTTTGATATGAGAATGAAATACACCCCGCTCCCCAAATCCTATGTCCTACTCAAAAGGTCAATCAAAATCCTTAAAGTCAAATAAGAAAGGTGTTTCAACATTTTACACAATGTTTTATGTATTAACAATGTTTTCATACTTTGGTAAATTATGAACTGCAGTTTATTAGCAAAATGGGCCTGGGATCACACATGTTAAATAATGGTTTTTAAATCAGAATGAGAGAATACCACACAGTATAGTTAACTCAAAGCAAAACATTATGTTATAGCTTCTTCCAATGTTGGAGCCAAGTCATTGAATCTCTAGAACAGGGTATGTTCTATTTTGTTGGACTGCAGCTCTCACAATCTCTACTAAGCACAGTGGTTGTTTTCTGGGCAATTATGAATGTTGTAGTTAAACCATCAGAAGGCAACAATATTAAAAAAAACTGCATGTGGGGGAAGGACAGTTCCAAAGAGAGAGCTCTCAGCTATTCCTTTTTTCTCCCAAATGTAGTGCCCAAACAATATCAAGAAAGCGTTTCCCATCACCTTATACAATAATGCTGTTATCTTCCCACTGAAGTGGTATTTATTTATCTACTCGCATTTGCATGCTTTTGAATTGCTAAATCATAAGGCGATGAAGGAGATTTGCTTTGAGATAAAGGTGTACTGGACTTGCAGCTATATCACAATATGATGGGATGCAGCAGTGGTGAAATCCATTTTTTTACTACCGGTTCTGTGGGCATGGCTTGATGGGCGTGGCGGAGGAAGGATACTGCAAAATCTCCATTCTCACCCTACTCCAGGGGAAGGATACTGCAAAATCTCCATTCCCACCCCACTCCAGGAGAAGGATACTGCAAAATCTCAATTCTCACCCCACTCTGAGGCCAGCCAGAGGTGGTATTTGCTGGTTCTCCAAACTACTCAAAATTTCCGCTACCGGTTCTCCGAACTACTCAAAATTTCCGCTAACAGTTCTCCAGAACCTGTCAGAACCTGCTGGATTTCACCCCTGGGATGCAGGTAATTCACTGCCAAAACTAGATGGTACATTTTAAAAATGAAACTTTGCTTTTGGTATTTTAAATAGTTGATTTCCATGGATCTGAAGAAGTATTTTACACTAAGGGCAATTTCACCCTATACGCTATATTGTTTATCTCCTGTGTTCTCCCTGAAGTGGACTTAATATATTCCAGTATGGATTGTACTGGTTTGGCAATGGGCAGAGTTGGTGTTGAGTCTAAACTATAGCAGCCACAGGACTTGAGAGATAGAATCCAGCTACATGTCCTTCCCATCCCTGCTAGAGAAAGATAGACAACTTCTGAAAATAGAAGAATTTTACTTTTACAGCAATGATAATTATGCTTAGCTGTAGTTCTCATTTCTATCAAATCAAATGAGATGTATTGATTTGAAAGTGATAGTACTAATAAAGGAGAATATCTGTAGCTCAGGTTGAAATGAGGGGTCCTTGGTGCTCTCTGAGCTTGCTTGTTTTCAACAGACACATAGACATTAACAACATTTATAGACCAGGGGTGGGTTCCATTTACCTTCCCCACCGGTTCGCATCATGACGTTTTGCACGCGCGCATTCCCTCGCGCAATTTTGCTTCCGCACATGCTCAGTAGCTGCAATCAGCCTGAAACACAGCTGTGGAGCTGATCAGCTGTGCTTTGGGTGAAGGAATAAACCCTGATCAGCTGTGCTTCAGGCAAAGGAATAAACCCAGGGGCGGGCGGGAGGGCCCTTTTTCAAGCAGCAGAACAGGAAAACCAGTAAAAAATTCACAAAAAATTCACAAAAAAAGATGGCAGCGCCCACAGACCGGCACCAACCAAACCGGATCCATGACATCACCAGCGGGTCGCTACCGGTTCGGCCAATCCAGTCCGTACCGGGAGGAACCCACCCCTGCTATAGACTATGCAAAAGAGATAATCAACCAGTCCTCTCTCCCCCCAAAAAAGACTCCAGCACCTCTCCACCAGTAATCAGCATTCAGATCAGCATAGATTAACTCCAAGGTCAACTTCAGACCAACAATCAAGTCAGCAATACCCCAATCAAGAAACTGCCAAAGAGCCATCAGTAAACAGCCCAACCAAAGAATCCCTAAGACCGCCCCCACTCACACAGACAGGCAAGTCACCAGAATATAAACTGACAGCAAACAGCGCTCCTTACTAGCACTGATGATGTTACGTAGTTAAGGGTAATGAAATGTCTGCAAGAAAACAAGCAAGCTCAGAGAGCACCAAGGACGCCTGAAAGTGATAGTGTTTGATTTAGAAAAGAACAAACACACTGATGCCTTAGTCAGAACAGAGAGAGAATATTGTTGGCAAACCCCAACAATTTGGACATACTGTTGATCCTATCACTCTATGCACAAATGGCACCAATTGTATGAAAATGGAAAATTCCTGATGGATAGAGTATGATAGCTGTCCTGCTCCAGGTCATACATGTGCACATGCACAAACACACACAGGAATATTTTGCAAAAAGTTTTACTCAGAATCATGCAAATTCAGGCAGTAGCACACTGGGCATATGTGCAAGCTACTGTTACCCAGTAGTAACCTGTTTGTTACTGTGAACAAAAAGTCCTAAATCCCTGGCGAGCTTGCCTACAACAAATTTCAAGTGGCCAAAGTCTACAGAAATGGGCAGAAGAATAGCTAGGTCACAGTCCAGAGGTTCAGATGGCATGGGTGGACCAATATGGGGTCAGAAAGGCAGAGTTTTAGGATGCCAGAGGAACACAGTCTCAGATTGAGAATCCAGGCTTTCAGTTTTCCAATGAGGAAAACCAAGCTAGTGATGGCTTTTAAGAAAACCCCATGGCAGTGAAGCCAATCAAAACTGGGAATGCCCTTTCCAGGCAAGAAGACAAGCTGAACACCATTGTTCTGCTCATGGACTGGATCGATGCTCCATTTTTTGTTCCTCACCCTCTGACTGAAGATACTCTTGATGATTGCTGATCAAATTAGCCTCTGGTGTTAAGTGCCCACAATTACTTTGGACATGTCCATCTGACACTCTCAGAACAGATTCCTTGGCATCTGAGTCACAGCTGGTCATGCCACTGGCTCATATTATACATACCGAGGTGGCGCAGTGGTTAGAGTGCAGCACTGCAGGCTACTTCAGCTGACTGCTAGCTGCAGTTCGGCGGTTCAAATCTCACCGGCTCAAGGTTGACTCAGCCTTCCATCCTTCCGAGGTGGGTAAAATGAGGACCCAGATTGTTGGGGGCAATATGCTAACTCTGTAAACCATTTAGAGAGGGCTGTAAAGCACTATGAAGCGGTATATAAGTCTAAGTGCTATTGCTATACAATATCGACATCTGAAAATTGGAATATTGATACGTACGGCTGCCCACTCATAAATTGTGATTTATCCAAAATATTATTGATGGAACAAGTGATTGAACATCTTACTGGCCTCATGATTTAAAGCAGAGTGACATAATAATTTAAATGGAAAGAAAAGAAGAAATTCTGTGGAAAGCAACATCAGTATCTTGTAATATTGATGCTGGACTTTCTTATTTCCACCCTGATCATCTACCATCTTCCTGGGTAATTTGAGACTTTGGATTTTGATCCTGAGATCTAATCCCAAAGTCTAGTCTCGTCTGAGGTACAATTGGCCTCCACCCTGTTGCTTTACCAAAAAACCCCTGAAGACATGGTTTTGTCAGTGGACCTGGGGTCCGCAAATGGAGATGGAGATAATTAAGTGGTTGATTCGATGTTGTTGCTGCCGTAGGGTAGGGGATGGGATGATGTTTTGGATTTTTAATGCTGTAAGCTGCCTTTGTGTGAGTTGGGCAGCCATATAAATTTGTTTAATAAACAAGTAAAATCCTAGCAGTACTATTACTTATCAGCACCAGTTTGAATTGAAATATGCAGCAACCAATCCAGAAGTTATGTAATCTACTTTTAATTAAAATAAAGGCTACAAATTCTAAACTATAAGTACAGAACTGCAACATTCCTTGGCATAGCAGTACCTTGATAATAATACTCAGACAACTGGCAGGCAAGAAATTCCTGTATCGCAGCATTAGGTTTTTTTTAAACCCCCCCCCACCTCTTTCATCTCTTTATTACTATTCTAGTCACTCCACTCCAGAAGGGAAGGCGGAGCTCCTGTTCCATTTTCTCTGGCTCTGTCCTTTTCTATCAATAAACTCATCACAGCAGTAATCTTACATACAGATAGTAAGAAAATCCAGCTGCTTTAAACAAGATTCAGTTTCATCCTGGAGTTTCAAGAGGATTTTCTCATTAGAACATGCAGCTTTGTTGATTATGGTGAGATGGCTGAAGATTTACATCCTCGACTAGCCATCAAGCTCTCAGGCTACCATCTGAGTTCAAAGCATATAATGTATTTCCTACAAATGGACAGGTTCTAGTGTTCACTTTCTATCATGTTGCTTAATATAAACGTATTCTACTGAAACATCTATTTTCTCTCAAAGCTTGGATTCTATTTGTCTTGCTAACTCTCAGACGTGACAATTATTACGGTGCAGAGAACTGCTCCTCTTTAATTCTCAACTAATGTCATATTGTAGGAGAGATTTGACTTAAAAAAAGCTAAGCAAACAGCTCAATTAATTTTGAGCCAGCAAGCTGAATCTGAATGCATAAATCAAATTGCTGCTGCAGCAAGAATATTCCTTATTACTGAAGAGTTATAAAATGTAATTGCCAACACTCCCTTCTCTTCTCCTCATGTCACTTTGTCAAACATCACATTTGAGTTCCTGTTTGTCTAGAAAAAGAACATTTCTGAGTAAGATTTTCCTCTTTTAAATTGGGCATGCCAACTCAAAAGAATCAATCATGTTTGATATTTTTACATGCTAGGTAAAAATAATTCTTCAACTTTGGAGCTTGGCAATTAGTTATCCTCTTCCTTTTAGAACTGATCTTGAACCACCCCAAATTTAAGAGCTAGTATAATGTAATAGGTACAGTACAGGTTGTGGAAAAAAGATAGATGCTCAGATATTAAATTAAGGAAAATGTGTTTAGAATAGCAATAATTTTGTTGTGTAAGGTCTAATTTTCCAAACAGTAAGAACTCTTGGGTGCAAAAATTTACCTAAAGTTTTAATGTCTTTGGCATGAGGTATTGAAGTCATAAACAATTTCCTTCATAAGGTTATTTACTCATATATAGCACAGTTATACTCCAACAGATTTTTGATGTTTTTAAAATTTTGGGGAAAGGAGGGGTATTATTCAGTCCTATACACCTAAATATTTTCTATATTCCATCTTAACTTGGATTCTTACAAATGCGGCTTTTATCCTATTATTCTTTACATCATTCACAAAATCTATAGAGATATAGATAATAATTATATTTTAGTAACTTGCACATGACCCTTTCCCGCCATTACTTTTTTTTTTTTTGCTTTCTACGCAAAAAATCTATTAAGCCAGAAAACACAACATATAAAACATTTTGATGGATAGTGCTAGGAGCCATCTATCTTGAAGCATCTTCTTCCTATTTGAACCAGTAATGCAAGAGAGATTTGCATTACTGTAATCCACAGCTTTGTCACATTTAATATGTTGTTGAAAACTGTTACTTTCATTATCGTGTATTCTACTGTGTATAGTCATCTTTGTTTGCAGTATTCCTTATATTTCTTCTTTGTATTTCATATTACTATTTTCTATATTAAAGGAATAAAACTGTTATACAAAAAAGGGAAAACCCTACTTTTTTGTCAACCAAAAGGTACTATGTGCAGGTTTTTGGCATGTCCAAGATTTGAATTAGCTATATCTCAAGCAAAGTGAGACTTACAGAAAACATATTCACATCAACTTTAGAACCCAAAACATTGACAGGGTTCATTCATCACACTAACTGCTGATTATTTATTTTATTACTTTTTTTTTTTACATTAAGATTACATTCCATTTTAAGATATACACAACATCAAAATATATCAAAGAACAGAATGCAGGTGCAGTTTTAATGCTCCGAATAATATTAAAGAAAAGCTGATGATGTGCTTATGTATTTTTTCCTCTTGACTTTGCTAGCCTCACAAAAAAATTTATCCTGGCAACAAAAAATTGCTAGCAATTCTGCACAATAGACCATCTTAAAATACGCGGGGGCATCATTCTACCTATTCTTTTTCTTCCTTGGAATCACTGCTCCCTTATGATTTCAGTTCCAATATTCTAATATTTAGTAATCCAGTGAAGTTTTTCATCCATTGATGCTTAATCCAGCAACCTACTAAAGAGAAGAGAGAAATATTGCCCTTACCTTCTGTCAAATTCTTCCTGTTTATCTGATCAAGCACACATAAAACCATTTGTATCTGCATACAACAATAGAAAATAGTATGGTGCATGTGAATTATTTAAAAAAAACATTCTGGATTACTAGCTACAAACCTCCATTAGTTAATCCAAACATCAGACTAAAACACAGTTAATCTTCCTTAATCACAGTTTATTGTGATGTTAGAATTGACCATTACTGCTAAGGCTTTTGCCAGTTCATAAACTATGGCTGCGCAGTGCTTCTGAAAACATAGAAGTGCAACATTGGTACCTCATGGGAAAAGGCAGAGGAATTATTTGGCCAGTTACAGACAACAAGCTACCACACCATAAAGTGGGATCCCTTGGATGTGGATTATAGCAGCAGTCCCCAACCTTTTTTGGAACAGGTTTTGTGAAAGACATTTTTTTCCACGGATTTGGAGAAGTAGCATGCAGCCTAGATCCCTTACACACAGAGTTTATAGGAGATCTTGTGCTCCTATGAGAATCTAATGCCATGATTTGAGGTGGAGCTGAGGCAGTGATGCTAATGCTGGGGTGCGGTGACAAATGATGAAGCTTTGCTTGCTCACCCACCACTCATCTCCAGCTGTGCAGCCTGGTTTCTAGCATGCCAGGGACCAATATTGGTCTGTGGCCCAGGGGTTGGGATCCCTGGATTATAGTTCTCATCATCCCAATCAGCTTTCCATGCTGGGAATGACAATGTTAAGGTCCTTTAGATGGGCAGTAACTGGGGAAGATGCGACAAGTAATTTAATTTCTCTTCAAACTTTGAACAGGAGAGACACAAGGGAAGAAGGAACAAATCAATACAGAATTCCCATTAAAGGTACAAATGATCAGCCTCAAGTATTCTATTTATACATTATGTGAAGAACTAACTTTTTTTGACAAGGCCCTTCTACTGTGAAAGGTGGAAGGAAAGAGAAGAGGATGACCAGCAGCAAGGTGGATGGACTCAAATACAACGGGGATAGGTAAATGGAAGACCTGAAGGACTAGGTTAGGAACAGACTGACATGGAGAAAGTCAATTTATGTTATTAAGAACATTGAGTTGATGGTGATCAATCAATCAACATATAGGCAACTATTTCCTACAGTTTTCAAATAATGGTTTGTGATTCTACATGACCATTTGTATATAAATAGTTAATAAGGTAGTAGTTCACTAGGGCACAGGTCACCAACCGGTGGTCCGCGGACCACTGGTGGTCCATGGGAAAATTTTGGTGGTCCGTGGAGAAATCTTGGTAAACTGCATCCGGTCCGGGCAGCAGCCGGAGTTTGCGGAAGCAATGGACACTTGCCTTCTGAGGTCGGCAGCCCTTGGTGGAGACACAGCTACTGCTGCTCTGGGGCTGAGAAGTGGGGGAGTGGCAGCGGCAGGGCTCCGGAAGGCAAGCGTATGTCCCGGGGCTGCACATGCACTCTCAGACCCCCCTCGGAACCAGAGGAGCAGCCGCAGCAGCTGCCACCAGCTTCTCAGGGGCTTCATGATGGGGGGCTTTGCTGCAAGCCGACGTCCCTGCCCGACCCAGCTGCGGGCTTCGCGACGCCTGTCCTGGCACTTCCCTTTAAATAAGTCGCCTTTTCCTAAGCACTCAGCTGGGACTCGAAGCCTCCCGAGAAAAGCAGACGGTGGAAGCCGCGCAGGGCTCTTCCCTGCTTGAGCAGCCATGAGCCCCCATTGCCTGGGCCAAGGAAAGTGCCGGCCGGTCTCCAGCCTGCCCGGTCCCGCCCCTGAGAGGCTGGCAGCAGCTGCTGCGGCTGCGACTGCTCCTCTGGTTCCGAGGGGGGTCTGAGAGTGCTGCCTCCCCCTTCTCAGCCCCAGAGCAGCAGCAGCTGCGTCTCCACCAAGGGCCACCCACCCACCCACTGGCGGCCAACCTCGCAGGGGACTGGGCAGGCTGGAGATCGGCCAGCGCTTCCCTTGGCCCAGGACATGGGGGCTCATGGCTGCTCAAGAGGGCGTCGTGAAGCCTGCAGCCGGGTCGGGCAGGGACGCCGGCATGCAGCAAAGCACACCACCACGAGGCCCCTGAGAAGCTGGCGGAAGCTGCTACGGCTGCTCCTCTGGTTCTGAGGGGGGTCTGAGAGTGCATGTGCAGCCCTGGGACATACGCTTGCCTTCCAGAGCCCTGCCGCTGCCACTGCTCCCCTTCTCAGCCCCAGAGCAGCAGTAGCTGCGTCTCCACCAAGGGCCACCGATCTCGGAAGGCAAGTGTCCATTGTATCCGCAATGGACAGCAAAGTCCGGCTGCTCTTGCCGTTTACCAAGATTTCTCCACAGACCACCAAAATTTTCTCACGGACTACCAGTGGTCCACGGACCACAGGTTGGTGACCTGTGATATAGAGTATGCCAGTTACTCTTTTGATCAAAAGACGTGCTCTGTGAAAAACAGATTACTTTAAAAAAACAACAACACAATGAATGCTATTAAAAATAATTTCACTCCAGAAAAAATACTCAACATATTTCCTGAAAACTTATCAAGAA